>JABAJV010008675.1:0-29183 GCA_018854895.1 Tricholoma furcatifolium
GTAGGTAATAGTAATGCTGCAGCGCGATGCAAACCAGTGGAATTGAAGTTGAATTGGGTGCAAACAGTTGCAAACTGCACTATCTAATCAGATCAAATAGACGATTCCATCTACTCATCCACATCCATCCATGATTTTTGAAGGTTTAGCAATGCGCACGTTTGCCTCTCAGCCCCGGACACTGGCTTGTCAGCGTTAAAATAATGGTTATTTACAAACAATGCGTATAAACATACTCCAAGCACATCGGTCAGTAACCCTGGAATTCCAGTTTCAATCCGGTATATTCAATGCTCAATTTCCTTCCGAAGTTGCACCGCCCTGGAGGTCCTACATCATTTTACCTGAATCGGCAGTGCAGTGAGCTTTTTTACCTGAATCCCTTCTCATACAATGTATGCTCTCACGCCACCTGTGTGCGCCACCCTCAAACCTTCAGCGATTGTAACTAGCTCCTTCCCATCCTCATATGCTTTAAAATGCTAGTACACTTTCTTATCTATCTTTTCCTTTAATAAAATCGTAACCTCGGAAAATGAGGGACTGAGCCTGTCATGAAATTTGCTGCCCGGGCGGCACGCTGGTGCAAACGCGTAGCGGAGCCAAATTGTCACTTGCGGCAGCCCTATTGTCAACGCCACCAATGATCTTGAATATCCACCCCTGAAGTGCTCACACAAAGCGTTCGGTGATAATGGGCAGAGTCCTAGAATGTTGTAAATGTCTACCGCTCTAGAATGTTGTAAATGTCTACCGCTATAGCATCCTATGATTCTGCTCCCTTTTTTTTCTCGATCTTCACCTATATGAGCAGGCTATAGGCAATAAGATTAACGAATACGGATTACGCTTCGCCCCAATGGGGCAAGTCATTGAACGTTCGACGTACTGTCAATGTCGACCCCGTCCTGACAGATAAACACCTGGTAAGAAAGGGGAGATAGTGTCGTAATACTTAAGCCTGACTTGTTCAATCACCTGTCAGTGATTGTCGTTGGATTCCGATCGGCACATTAAGACTAGTTAGTGTGCTGTTGAATTGCATGGCAATCCCCTTAATCACCGCTATGAATTGAACAGCTTGCATTGTGATGCTTTCTAGCCTTGAGCTTGAGCGGTCATCTATCGCAAGGTTGTATTATTTGCGTTAACTTGTAGATGGCTACAAAACGGTGGCTGAACAATGCATTGATCATACTTACGAGACCATGACGCTAGTACTTATTGACATTGACAGCTTGAGGATCAACATATTATCCGATGATATGCAGGCATGTCTCACCTGACCAACGGATGCTGAAGTAGAAAATTTCTGCGTACATATATTCGAGATGAAGTCCGTAGCTCGAAGAGCTGACAGTGTACAGATGCCGAAATGTGCTCTTTTAAAACTTCCTAGCTTTTGAACATGGCCGAAGACAATTAGGCTGAAATTGGAGTGGTGCCTAAACAGGTGTCTGATAACATACAGGTCAAATGGGCATCGAGATGACAAGGTCTTGGTACAGAGTAGCCGGTGCAACACGCATGTATCCCATCCGATATAGTATATACACACACGCGACTCACCAATAGCGACAAAAGGATACACACGGAAAACAAGGAGGAAAAAACTTTTATTGTCACGGATGTTCGACCCAACGGCGTCGTGCACATCTATGGATTCCGTATCTTTGAGCTCCCAGGGCCTAGCGTGGAAGGCGTACGGTTTCGACGTGAGTGCGCCGACGGGGCAGAGGTCGATGATGTTCCCGCTGAGTTTGGAGTCGAGGACCTTTTCTTTGACGTTGATTTCAAACACACTTTGGGATCGAGCACCTGCCTAACTCAGACAGTGACACGCCCTCCTTGAAGCCTTGAAGGCAAAGCTAAAGATCAGTTAATAACATTAATGGAGCCCGCGAGTAGCAAAGATAAGTAAGGTCGCACAAGCTGTGCAGAATCCAATACATAGTAAAAGTAAAGCGTAGCAGAATGCATACCGACACCTCTGAATCCATGGATCGAATATTCTCCTCCTAGATTCTGGGCGCCCTTTCACATCCTGCAATTGGACACCGTAGAAATGGTCAAATAATCTATGAGGCTTCTCAAGGAGGTTGAGAAGGCGCCGTCTCCAACATGTGGACGGGGTGATCACCGAGTTTGAGATAGACACAGGACGCGGGACAAACGGGTACCCAAACGAAATGCCACGAAGCGACCGCTTGGGATCCTGCAGGCGTAGCCTTCCATCATCCGAGCTCTGCTTTTCTGCTACCCATCTTGGCACCTGCATTCCCATGACTTGTTGTTCCACATCGGCCCCACGCTGCGGTATTTCCAACTTTGGCCGTACCCTCCTTGGCCATCGAACATTGAAGTAAAACTCCCAGATTGTGACACGCGATGGCTTTTCTCCGTAACGAGTGAAGTGCCATCCACCGACGAACCACAACGGCGGGAAGAAGAAGCCTAGCCAGAAGGCCCAAAAAGCAGGTGTGTGGTTGTTAAACCGCGTACGTTTCACCGAAAAAGTGACACCGCCAGCAGTGTCGCGCTCCTGCGTGAGTTCCACAAACGATTCGGACATTGACGGGGGTTGCAGTGACGACTGAGGCGCGTAGTTCGCGTGGCACGAAGCTTCTGTGATGTTGGTTTCTCCATGAGCATCCCCATTATTGTCCTCCAAGGACACAGTTCCAAAACTATCGTCTACCAGCAAAGACTCTGGATCCTCCTCACGGGCATACCTTCTGGCCACCCGATCATATCCCGATGTTGCCGAATCGGAACTCGCTGGGATGGTTGGCATTGGCCGGGGGCGCAGTGGGATACCATTGCAACCTCGATTGGGATGCGGTCCGGGAAATGGTGGTGCTAAACTCACTGGAGGGAGTGTCGGAGGTTCAATGGAGATCTTCAGAGGTACAGCGACGTTTGTCTGAGGAGCATTGGGGAGGGAAGAAGAGGTGGATGATGTTTGGGAAATGGTGCGGTTCACCTGGCGGGATATGAACGGGTGAGACGCAGAGAAGCATGGGGATGGGTCTGTAGAGATATAAGCAAGGTAAGCGACTCAGTAAGATATAAAACATCGAAGATGGAAAAAACATACGGTTGTTATCAGACTGTGAGCCCCTTTGACTACCATTCGTGGCGTTTGACAAGGTATGCACGACGGACGGGCGCGATCCACTGCCGAGAACACTACGTGCGCCAGCATTAAGAGAGATTGGTGTGCGTTGTTCGGAGGATGGAGAGAAATAATCTTTCTCTTCTATTGGCGAGAGCTGCTTGGCAAGCGGATAGCTATACGCCTGACCATAGACACCTGTCGCGACGGGAGTGTGCAGCGAGTGCGTGGGGTGGATATTGAGCTTGAGGCCCGCTTTCGAAACAGGAATTGGAGCAGGTGGAGCAGAGACAGAACGGGCGATTGGGTTTATGTCGGGCAGCCTGACAACGGCAGGCAGCGGTACTTCTGGCATTACTGGAAATACTTCACGTGTAGCATCCAAATTCTGTCCTTCATGAACTCCGGAGGAGGATGAGATCATCCATTCGACGTTCGGGGGCCCTGGTTTCATTGCGCTAGAATGAGGGTATAAAAGCTTCCGCCAACTTGTACTGGGGTTATCAAGACCGGTAACTAGATGTGGGGAAGATTGAACGACGGGGTTGACGACATTGTCAACAAGCTCGAGGTCCCTGCCCGCCCATTTAGAGTTGAGATTGGGCTTCCCGGCCGCAACAGGAAAGGGAAGGGCAGTATCAACGGGACCATCTGAGGTGGAGTTTTCCGTCGGCTCCTCGTAGAAGCGCTGGAGCCAGCGGGGAAGGAAATTGTGGAGCATCTAGATACTGGTGCTGGCGTCAGAAGGTGAGGTCCTGGGAGAAAATGCTGGTGCCGAGAGAGGAATCGGAAACACATCATTGTTGGAGGGTCTAAATAGCACTGCAAGGGCGACGAGTCGCGTGCAGAACCGCGACGCCAGTGGCAGGTCACTTAGCACTGACTTGTTGATGGCGAAGTCCAAGTTGAAGGAGTCGATATTAAAATCAGGAGTAAAGGGATGTTGATCACGTCATGAGGTTAACGGCAAGACAAATTTTCGAGGTTAGCCACGCTTTTTGCAGTACAGTTGAAAGGACGTGCATATTGATGAGGAGGCCATATGTTCACCAGGCACTTGGACTTGCCCTTCAACTGCCAGTGGGCTTGGTCCTGACTTGCACAGTAAGTAGGGCGCCTCGGAGTTCGAACAAACCACTTGAAGGACTTACTGAACGTTGAAGTTTCTGAGTTGTCGGTCGTCGATCACCGCACACTATCCTCGTGGCAACAATTCAACGTATCGATCCATATGGGTCTATGTATCCATAATTGACGATAACACGGTGAGATAAAATGCGGCCAAGGAGTCATCGAGGTCCTTTAATTTTGCAATCCACGGATCTAGACTTCTATAAAGCTGGCATGACATGTGCTGCTCAATGCTATCACAGACCCTCGAACGCGTTACGACTTCTGGCGACCCTCGCGGTGCTGGCGTGCCTAGCCTCGGGGACGTTTTCACCGTTTGAAAGTGGCATGACTATTGAGAGGGGGCGAGTAACCCAGGCGCACTAGGTATGCATGGTCAAATGAAATGAAACCGTATCACGTGCAGAGAGGAATCAGAGATAATGATGGGAGGTACAAAAGTCGGAGTCCCAAAGTTCGCTGCCTCGATTCGATGAAGAGCCCTGTGAGCAAGATGACTTCCACGATTTTCCGGAATTTGCTAAGTGACGAGGAAGAATATAAGCACTACTAATACCCATTCTTTTTTTAATGTTCACGTTCTAACCATACTAAAACCAGTTAGACGACCACCAGTCCCTGTTCTTGGAGAAGGCGTCCTTCAGTCTAGTAAATCTCTGCTTTGTGCATCGTGATTTCTCCTAGCCGTTCAAGCCCACGCAGGCTATTCCAAGCTGAGTAAAATGTGTCTCCTGTTTGGAAAGCTACCATGTGTCTCTGTGTGCGACCCCAAACTTGTCTTTGGGATCACAGGTGTTTACATTTGCTGGCGGCGTCGAACTATCTCTTCCGTTGTACGAGCAGCCCGGTCCCCCCTGCACAATCCGTAGTCGTGCCTATATATGCACAGGCCGGACACCTTGCTGAGTCCCTTTGTTCGGAAGGGCAGACATGCTATTGTCTGTTACTTTCTTGCTCACTTTCCTTACTGAGTTTACGTCTTCGACGGTCCCTTCCTGGATATAGAAGTCTGCATATGAAATCGGATCCTCTCATTCTGATCACACCAACCAGTGAGGTCTCTACACCAAACTTGAACATCGCGCACAATGCATTCTATCAACAAATTCGCCATTATACTTACCTTTGCTTCTGCGGCCGTCGTACAAGGAACGAATGTTGTATGTCGATGCCGCTTACCTTGAATGGAGTCAATAACTTCCACCACGCGAATGATGGATGCATTCTCCTTTCCAATAATCCCATCTGCGCTCCAGGCTCTGTCAGCATTGACGGCGGCCCCGCCACTATCTACGCTCTGAATCGTTTCAACGGTGGGGATAGCACGGACAAGTATGTGACTGCAGGGTGCATGCTTGATGCTTATACTTCGATTTCCCTTCGAGATTCGCTTTCATGTTGATATAGTTGCCTGGGATAGCGTCCCAATGGTCGTATAGGTCTCGTATAACTTTGACGAAACTAGCGAATGGTTCACCTTCGACCTCGGAAAAGGTCAGTGCTCGCAAATACTGTTGTTTTGCCAAAGGAAAATCGTCGCAGTAGAAACCAACCCTGTGAACTAAGTTATGAAAATATTACGGCTACAGGGAAGTTATTCGCACCATGCGTATCGTGCTATCCATGTCTGAATTTCGTGCGAGTGATGTGGATAAGAAAACTGATTCGTTCGAGTCCTCTAAAACTAGTCTCGTTGCCTTCACCGACTTTTTCTCTGGCTTCGCTTTCCTTTCTAAGTCTGCCCGCCAAGCCAAATTCAAGGGCGTCTTTGACGTCGTCTGTGATGAAGTTCTGGAGAAATGCAAAGCAGATGGCCTTCCACAGAAAGCCGTCGAATGGTATCGCGCCGTGAGTGTTTCCTTTCACAGCGGCGCTCTTCTTATACCAGACTAGAACCTTGTCTATAATGTTCCTCACGGCAAACTCACTCGCGGCTTGTCGATCATTGATAGTGTCGAGCTCTTAAAGGGACGAACATTGACGGAGGATGAATTTCGTCACGCAGCAATATTGGGCTGGTGTGTGGAACTGGTGAGTCCCACATTCGAGATAGACATTTACTGGCGGTTCGGTGAACTATTTCTAGTTGCAAGGCTACTACCTCATTTATGATGATGTCATGGATGCGTCAATCACTCGACGAAGTCAGGCTTGCTGGTACCGCGCCCCCGTCCCCAACGTCGACATCGGTTCTCGACCATCCGATGGGTCCGCCACTGTGCCCTTTGTGGGTATGAAAGCGATCAACGACGGCGCCATGCTCAACTCGGCGATCTTCAACCTCCTCCGAATGTACTTCAGCACGCATCCGCGCTACGCTGATCTCGTATACGCATTCCTTGATGTCACCTTTAAAAGCGCGATGGGTCAACTCATAGACCTTCTTACTGCCACTGAGGGTGACGTTGACCTGAGCCGCTTTTCTTTTGATCGCCATCGCTTCATCTCCATTTACAAAACAAGCTATTATACCTTCCTCCTTCCTGTCCTTCTTGCAATGTTGATGTGCGACATTCCCGAAACCTATGCCATCCAGTCTGAGGGCTCGACCACGGATTTCAAACCATACGACCTCGCGCGCTCTGTCCTCCTCCCTCTTGGAGACTACTATCAGGCCCAAGATGACTTCCTTGATTTTTCTGCACCTCCAGAGACTCTAGGAAAGATTGGGACGGACATCGTTGACAACAAGTGCTCGTGGTGTATCAATACCGCATTGAGCGTGTGCACACCGGAGCAGCGAGTCATCCTAGACCGAAATTACGGAAGAAAAGGAGATCTTGAAGCTGGTGCTGAGGGAGCTGACGAAGATGAACAGCGGGCCAAGGCTCGAGGGCCGACTGGCTCAGAGGCGGGGGGATTATGTGAGAAGCGAGTGAAGGAGGTTTTTGAAGCTATTAATCTACGTCAGATCTATGCCGAATACGAGGACTCGACGTACAAGCGCCTCAATGCACTTACTGACTCCATCCCACATGGCGTTATATTAGATGCAGATGGGCGACAGGCCGAACATCAGGGTTTCGATGGAGAGGTGTTTAGGATCTTTTTAGAGAAAATTTATCGCAGGAGCAAGTAGACTCGCCGCTATCATGCGGCGATTTCAGTATTGTAATAGTTTAGATTAATTGTATCTTACACATCATATATTCAGTAGTTCCTGTGATCAGAGGGTAAGTGGACAACTCAGATATTATCATTGCGTACAAATAGGAAAGTGGGGATGATGGGACCCACAAAATTCGCAGTCTCAATTGTTCCAGCATCGATTACCCTTCATGAGCATCGAATTGAAAACTAGGTGCCTACTAGATAGATCTAGCCATTCGCACGCCATCAAGCAGCTTGTTCAGCTCGGAGTATTCTACGATGCTAGTTTTGTACATTTGGAGAAGTTCAAGACTTTTGAAATCAAAGACTTTCCAGGTCTACAGACTCCAACTGGCCAGCTCCTCGTCTACTAAAGTTTGATCATGTTGTCCTTGAGCTTTATGTCCCGCCAAGAGGTAACTCCAGGTACATTGGGTTCTCTGGGGACCTTGCACCTATGAGGATCCTTCTCGACTTCCTCGATAACCTCCAACCAGATGAGTCCGATATTCTCGAAGTCGCTCATCTAAGAGGAAACGTTGAAGGATGATGATAATTGTGAATTACAAGTCGTGGCAACTCACTTCATTCCAAATTTGAGCAGAACATCGCGTCCACCAGAAGCCATTATGATAAAAGGGAACGCTATAAGCATTCTTCTTCAACATTAGTTCTGTGAACAGCTTAATGGTCGCTACTGATGGCCCTTCGTAAAATGGTAACTTGACGTTGACCTAAAACCAGTGAGTCTCTGACCATTGATTAGAATGAAATGCGGATAGCGTTACCATGCTCAATGTGAGGGAACCATCAGGATCCATTACTTCCGTCCCAAGAATGCGTGAGAGGACTGCACCGCCTTTAACAGCAAGATTATGGCAATAATCATGAATCATATCCTCTCCCCCCATCCATTCCCTGAATTTCAGAGCTGTGTGCGCTCTTAACGAATGTTGAATGTACATCTCAAAAGACCTTACCCTCTAAGGCGCTGTAGTATACGGCGTAATCAACGCACCCGTTATCTAGATGTCCGTATCATCAGTACGATGATACTGTTGGATTAGAGAAAAGACGGTACATTGGAACTGATCGTCGAAGCTGTCGCCTGGGGGCGAAACGTAATGAGCAGACGTAGGGATCGAGGATTTAATGATATATCGGTTTCTAAGCTCACGTGTGTAAGCGAAGATTAAGCAGGAGGAAAGTGTGAATTATGGCTGACCTTAACGGGACATACAAGACGGATACACAGCGCTTAGATGTCATCCATTTGTAGCAGTTCTGGCCATATATGAGGGGTTAGACTCAAGACGACAAAAGGGTAAAGATCGTACAGATACCCAGAAGTCAGGTCGAGCCAGACTCAAATTTAAATCGGGCTCCTGCCCAAGTGAATGAGCGGCGTCGATTACAGACCAAAAGCCTTGATGCTTATTTGCATTGCAGATAGCGACGAGTTCTTTCCAAGGCAATTTGACTCCTGGTTTTGCCGCAATAGCGTCGATAACAACTACGGTCTTCTTGCCAGGGATAGATGGATTGGCGGCAACGAACTCTCGAAAGATCCTTATGATAATTTCGGCAGTCATTGGAAACATCAACTGAATGATCTTCCTCCTCAAGGGAAATGGCGAGACATCCGATAGGTATTGAAGCGTCTTGTCAACAGACGTGTATGTCGTGCTGACTGGTTCCATCGAAGAGGGTATCAGAGAAGGTTGGGCAGTACTATTAACATTTTTCAGAGACTCACACGACACAAGCGTATCACCTTGTTCCCAGACGAAGTTGCGCAGGACAGTGTTCACTCCCATCGTTGCATTTCCAACAATAACGACCTCCTCACTTCTTGCACCGATATAGGTTGCCATCTTCTCTCGAACCTCTCGCAACCTCTCCTGGTACCCAAGGCGATAAAAGTAGTCTGGATTTTGCTCGATCTCATCTGTCACAGTTCTAACATAGTCCAACACCTTCTTCGGGGCTGCACCAAACGAGCCTAAAATGTACGAAAGAAATGAATTCAGACGGCAAACGGACTAAGCAGGATTAATTTACCGCCATTTAAATTAAGGAACCCAGGTTTGAACGCGAATTCAGAATCGCGGGTCTGGTGTCCAAAGGACGGAGGCGAACCAGGATACGTCATGAAAACCGTGGAGTCGATGGATATGTTTGAATATGTACTTTCGACCAGTAGGCGAGATGTTTGCGCACTAGCGCTAGCAGCGTGATCCTGAAACTTGCACTGCGATAAAATACCCGTTGTTAAATGTTCATAAACGACTTTGAAATCGATTTATTTCCGAAGGATAAAACTCATTCCCATTTCGGCGAGGTTTTATGATACTATAAGTCACCCCTGCGCCAAGGCCCCCGGGCCGGAGGTACAGAAATTCCAAGTGGTCAAAGCAGCCATGGAATGAGATCATACCGCCTTAGTCGGGTGCAATGACAAGTCAGTGGAGACAGAGCTATATTTCCATTCAAGTTATCATCATTCATGATGCTCGGAGGTGAGCACGCCACGAAGATAACTTGAACTATATCACGCTATCGGATGATGGATCTGAAGATCCTAGCTCTCTTGGGTCGCAGGAGTTGAATCGACGAGTTGCAGTAGGTAACAAATCCGAATTGATTCAACAGCTATCCCCCCACCAGACCAGGCCAGGAGAAGAGGATCAAGCAACAGGCCCAAGCTCAACCACTACAGCTTGCTCGCTAATAAATTGCGGTTTGAATTTTTGCTACCTCCCTCCTCCTCCAAGGCCGTTTTTCCTTGTTTGAGGACGAGGGTTTTGTCATCCCGGAGAAGCCGCATCATAGTCTCTTCTACCCAGCGCACTGCGCCATCTGCAAGTGCGGCGACCTCTTCCCGCGTATTTCCCGCATGCAGACATACACGCACACGATCTCGCCCCTTGGGGACCGTAGGCCACGTTATGGGACGGGCGTTCATGCCAAGCGCTCGCAAAGCTGCAGAGAGCGGGCGGGGATGTGATGTCATGAGCGGAATGATAGGTGATGGTGGTTGGTGTGGGTCGTTTAAGTGGGCTGGAAGGGAAAGAAGGGCTTCGGGGATATGAGAGAGCTTCGAACGGAGGTAAGTAGTAAAATATGTGGAGAGATCGAGAAGTTCAGATGCGAGCTATGAGATGTATTAGTATGGGAAGGAATAAATACAGAAAATATAGGTACTTGGGAAGCAGAGCCATCTACGAGAAAGTCGATAGAGCAATCTGCAGCAATGATATTTGCGTTACTGAGTGAGGTTGTGAAGATCAAAGGCCGCGCGTAGTTCAGAAGGTAATCACGAATCAAAGTGGTAGTTAGTATGACAGCTGAAAAAAATTTAGCGCCTCGAATAAAAAAGCAATAAATACTTACCACCCGTTGCCGCTAGAGCTTTTCCAAAAGTGTGCAACCGTGCAAGAACCTTGTCTTCAAGCCCGAGTTCAACAACGCGCCCCTTGCCCTGAGGCCCGTATATACCAGTCGCATGGGCTTCATCGACGATGAGATGGAGGTTTGGTGCATCTAAAAGCTGCACGATCTCCCGAAGTGGTGCAAAAGTCCCATCCATGCTATACAGGCTCTCTACTGCAACAAACACGCTAGATGCTGGATGTTCTCTCTTCACCCGCGCCAAGACGCGTTTGAGTGATGCAAGATCATTATGTCGGAACGAGTAAAGCGCGTTTGAAACACGCGAAGCACGCATTCCGTCATGCACAGAAGCATGAATATGTTCATCATATATTATCGCGTCGCCAGGTTGTGGAACGCACGCGAAAAAACCCGCGTTAGCATCGAAACCGGAGTTGAAGAGCAAGGCTGCTTCTGCACCGAAAAAATTTCGTAATCGCTCTTCAAAAGAGCTGTGTGTCGTTCCATTGACGAGGAGCCTCGATCCACCCGATCCAAGTATATCAGGTGAAGCAGTGAGCTTGCTGAGAAAATGTTTCCGTAGGCGAGTGGAGGTAGAGAGGGAAAGGTAGTCGTTAGAGTTGAAGTCTATAAGATCTGGAGAGGATGAAGTGGTCGGTTCTGGTAACCTGCGCCTGATCAAGCGGGAGTCCCGAGAAACGAGTGCGGCTTGTAATTTGGCGTTGAGAGAGATATCGCTCATAACCAAGCAGGGTATTTACACTTGTTATCTTTGAAAGGGGAAGAAATTTATTAACCGTGTCCCACAGGTTGTCGTAACCTCAGTTATAAATGCTATCTCTAATGAATTGCTCCACGTCTTCGTTCTCCATGTATTCTAGATGGTGGCGTCCATCAAGTACCCTCAGGCAAAGCCTGCGCACATCCTTCGTTCGCATTTGATCGGCTGCTGATCCACAAGATTAGATTGACCAGCAATCATATCAGATCGTCACTCAGAAGTGGGAGTTGGGAAGAAAGAGTGTTCTATGTAGCAGTTCGGAAATACACATAACAATAATATAGATAAAATACAGGTTTGTTGTACATATGCAAGACTTCCGCAAGATAAAATAACGTTCAATCAAGCATCAACCAGCGTAGTGCAGGTGGAATGTAATGAGACCGCCAATGTCAATGATGAACGGAGATATAGGCATATGGGTGTCCACAAACGGTGCCAGATAAGATGAAATTTTGATTTAGCTACACCCGTCGTACTATGCAGGTTATCAGCAAATGAAAGTGATAACGCAAGGAATAGCACATACAAGGCTGTTACTGGGCCTTGGCCACGCCCATGTAGTTATATTTGCATCTAGATCCCAATATCTTGTCAAAGGTGTTACACGATATGGGAGAGGAAAGCCACTCACTCATGTATGCTTCCAAGTGGTTATTGATATAGTCCTTCGTCGGATATGCTGGGGGATTGCAGCCAACGTTCAAACTCCCCCTCCTTTGATATACCCTAACATAATCAATTCTCAGCTCTGCCGGGAAAATGAGCGACGAAAGATCGATATTCTGCCAATTGGGTGATATCCCAAGGTTCATGACGATGCTCATGGGCTCTACGGGGATGAGCCGTTGCGAAACGCCGCTTCCTGTCGGTCCCTGGTCTGAAGCAACGGCAGCAGCACCCATGCGATGAGATTGAACACCGTCGGATTGCCAAGTTATGTATCCGTCCGAAGGATTTGAAGGGTCAGACCAATATTCAAAGCCTACGAGAGGAAACATGAGAATGAATTCAGACCAAGATATCTGAAAGCTGACCCATAGTCGTAAAACGAGATCCGCTGCCTTGGAACATATCTTCCCTCAAGTTCACAACTCCACTCACAGCCTGTTGCACCGCACTCCCGTGGTATGTGTTCGGAGCTGTGACATTCGGTGAGAAGATATTCCATTCATCCGCCGTCGCATTGAGGTACACATAATCCGCGGTGAAAGGCGCAAACTGCGCACTCATTGACGCCACCTGTCCGGTGAGGGTTGTTTTCGAGTGCTCAGCTTCAAAAATATCGATCTCAGGGGCTCCGCGGCCCACGGAGACGTTAGGACCTGGGTGGTCTGAGTTCGGGCAGGAGCAAGCACTACGGAGTTTTTAATTAGCTGTGAAGAAACAGTTAGTGGGGCCAGAGGCGACTTACGATGCACGCTGTCCACTCAACCAGCTGAGCTCGTAGTTGTACTTGCTTCTTGATGCAGGTGAGTAGAGCGCTGCCGGTGGGCCGGACTGATCCTTCAATGTTTGGTTTGGAAAGGTGCCCACGTCACACGAGTTATAGCTGTTTGACCACGACGAACTCCGATGAGAAGCAGTGAGAAGAGAGAGAGATAGTGCTCACGTATATGGCCACATCCCATCAGTAGTAGCAGCGTATCCCGGACGGGCCAAGTTCCCCATAGTCCATACACCCGGCCACTTCCCATGGTCAATATAGGCACAATGCAAGTAGCCACTCGGATAACTCACATATCCCGTCGCTTCTGCACTCGCACCAGGCAAAACCACTGCTACCTCAATATAACCTGCAGTGAAGCAAAACTTGTTCCAACTCTGCAGCATCCCACTCCTATAATTCAACGCATGGTTCGTGTCCGGCGTAAATGGGGCTGTACTTCCTGGCGTCAGTCCTGGCTGCGTCGTACTGGTCGAGTCCATCGTAATGACAAGGCTACCGTTATTCGTGATAACCTGGGAAGGATCATACCATTCGAGGTCTCCAGTTGCGCCATACCAGAGGTCTACCGCTTCCCAGAAAGGATCATCCCCGGGGTAGAAAGTGCGTCCCTCGACTTCGAACTCATCAGAAAAGACTAGATCGTACTGGTAGCCGTCAAAGCCGGTTCGAGTCTTGGCATTTTGGGGAGTAGCAGTGTCGATAAGGTCGGGCATTTGAAAAAGAATAGGGACTTGCCCTGAGAGGGGAGGATCAGCTATGTGTATAGGTACTAGGAGGAAGGAGGCTGACCTGTACCGTTGACACGGATGTTCCCATCTATCTTCGAGTTGCGTGAAGCGTCGCGGTAGAACATTAAGACCGGATAGAGAATGAATAGAGACAAGAACGCTATTATGAGTCCGCCTAGTACCATGACATTGAGAATGCCGCGCCATGGGAATCGACTCTTTCGATGTCCATGCAATGTGGGATCGTGTATCATATCCTCATCGTCTGTTGGGTCCAGCTCATCTAATGTAGGATCATACTCATAGGGTACCAACACCCGGTTAATTGTGGGGAATGCTGAATGGCGAGTGCCAGATAAAGGGTATCTTGGGTCGGAGGATGTACTTGAAGACGAAGCAGTGCCATCTCTATGCCTAGAGTTACCACGGCCATTACGTGAAGAGAGAAGGTGGGCAGAGTCTCGGGATGAGCTTGAGGGAGACGCGTTGGAACGGGCTCTATCGTCGTCGGATGCGAGGCGATAAAGAAGCATCGGTCCTCGGCTCGTTGGAAGGCCGGCCATTCCTCGTTTACACCAAGTATAAGGTGGTGGAAGACGAGGTGGTGGTGGATGTAAGGGAACTAAGACACGAGTATAGGGGCGAGACCGCTGAGACGAATGGTAAAGGGGTTCGCCACGTGAAAGTAGGTAGGATGTACGAGAGGACGCGCAGTGAATATGTCAGCCAGTTAGCACTGACCAGCTTAGTGGCCGATTTGGAACTAGCCAAGTCGATATGATCCTCAAGAGAACGCAGATAAACTGTCAGCCATAGGAAGGCTGGCGCCACCACGAAGGACCACAAACGACCTTGCCAGTGGACACCAAAAATTGGGACAATAATGATCATAGTTACTTCATCATGCATACTTGATGCTTGGAATGCTTCAATGAAAGCCTCATAGGCGTAAGTGTGAAAATGAAAGTGAAAGTGGGCGTGACACTGGTCGTCACAATCCATGATTATCCAAAGTGACTTGAGCAGCTGCCAGTGCCAGTTTGAAAATTAGTGCTAACCGCTACTATTTCTGAGCCGTCTCTATCGATACAACATCGTAAATTTATGGACAAAGTGCTGGGGGACAAACATGCGGGAGGATGAGATAGTTGGTATCAACAGTGTGTGGGTGTATCTGTCATAATGTACACGTAGTATCCAAGAACATGTACGTATCAAGTATTACAATGTGTAGCCTCACCTGCGAGTAAATAATAAGGTGGCCGACACAATAAAGTAGGTACATAGATGGGGGTGAATTGAGCGTGCGAGGTTTTTAATGCTCCATGCAACGAACTTGCATGGAGTGCAAGGATGTCCAGCAGCTACCGCAGATCAACGATCTCCAGCGGCAAATCCTTCATCATGACATGACCTTTATCCGCATCCTATCCCAACAGAATGCATGAGAGGTGGATGCACGCCTAATGCAAACACAAACTCACAGTATAAATTGGTAGATCAGGATGCGGATGAAATGCGTCTTTCACTTGACAATCGAGAACAGTCTCTAATCCAGGTGGGTCTGTAAGGCGGAATATCCCAAAGCTTGAATAGTATCAGTTTCAGTAATATGCAATGCAATATTGGGATATCAGACATACTTGGGCGTAGATTTTGGTGCACAGACGACAGCAAACGATTCACGCAGCATGCATTGAAATCCTGCATGGGTATGTAGATCGACCGAGGACATGAAGCCTGTGATCCAGTTAAATGATGCTGTGGACCCACATTTAAAGAGAGCTTACATGATTGAGTGGGGTGGGTATGTATCTAACGCGGAAAACCGTAATGTTAATCGTTGCTTGCAACGACTTGGCACAGAGAACATACCCAGCCTAGCGTAATCAACCCTCTCTCCTCCGTAAACTGCATAACCAGTTCCTCCTCATCCATAGCACACGTATCACTCGTCGCATGCTGTTTTGGGATAAGCAGCGTCGTCACAGCAAACTTGTTGCCACGATCTTTACCAAGCAAGAGTCCACATGTCTCGAGATTCTTGCTCGTGTTCACCATTGCGATGTTGACAAACCGGGAGAGGCACTCGCGTGGCACGTTCACTTGACGTAGACCATCTTTCGAAAGTCGTGGTGGCGTTTGCTGCTGCTGTTGTTGTGGCAAGGGTCGGCTTTGGGCTTGTGGTTGTGGCGGATGGGGGAGAGGAGGTGCAGGGCGCGAAGGTCCGGGATACGATGGATACGTTTGAGAAGGTCCAGAAGCGGGCTGGGGTTGAGGAATGCCATGCAGTGGTACCGTCTGTGTTAGGGAAGGCCGAGATAAGAGATTGGTGGGATACGACACACGCGCGTCGCCTTCAAAAGGCATATAACCTTGGTGCTGTTGATGTTGCGTCATAAGTTGGGGATACTGTATTCGAGCCTGAGCAGGAGGTAGGGAAGCAGTCGTTACTGGTGGCGGAATTGAGCCACTGAAGGTGTGAATCATTACTCGCTATAAAAACGTAGTCAACAGAAACACGTACCTTCGGGAAGGTCGAGTGGGATATTCGATTCTAGGATGGCGAGTCTTCTGAGGCGAATCAGAATCTGTTGTGTCCCCATCGTATACTGCAGGGTTCTCCAGCGGAAGACGTACGGGAGGTGGTGTTATTGGACGCGAACCAACCGTAACCCCAGGGTTATTTGCAGAGATCGTCTGCAGGATTTCCCTTCTCGTGCCATCTGCCTCCATCTGCCTCTTTGCGATGCCTTCCTGTTCCCTCTTCTGCATCTCTCTCCTCTTCCTGATCTCCTCTTCGCGCTGCCGCATCTCCTCCTGCCGACGCAGATGTTTGGCATGCTCCTCTTCCTGCTGTCTCAACATCTTTTCTCGTTCTTCATCCTCTTTTTGTCTTTGACGCCGCAGCCGCTCCTCATCCCCCGCCGCAGCCGCCTTCTGCGCCGCATCCAAAGCAGCGACCTTGCGCAACTCAGTGCCCTTTTTATTGCCTGAAATATTCATCTTCTGCATTGATTCCCAGTAGTCTTCTTCACTCGGTAAATACGTTTTCTGGGGGAGAAAACGCACCTCGCCTTTCGGCTTGGTCTTCACTTCCTCCGGTGGTCGTGCGTCCCAGTCCGCAATTTTCTTGATCAGAATTGGCTTGATCTCGGCCATTCTCGACATCATATCGAGGCCGTTCTGCAGGAGCATCAAAGCCACGCCTTAGCTTAAGCTTATTTTCAATATGGCGTGACGACTCACCAGATTGAGGTTGTTCCTCTGGTCTGCGTTCAACAGCGTAGTGTAATCCCGGTGCTGAGGCAGGTACTCCATTACGAGCGAAGCAGCTCTCGCAAACTTGACGAAGGATGCTTCATAATCTTTCAAATCGAGGGCTTGCTGCCCCTCCTTGCGCAGCTTTTCTGCCATACGCAGGTAACTCTTCAGCTCTTTAGACTCATCCCAGAGGTTATCGAGGGCAATGTTTGCAAGCTGGCTTATCGTTAGCGGGCGCACGTTGCTGTTCATGCTGAGAGCGGCGAGGAAGCAATGGAGTACAAGTCAAATGGAGAATACAGCCTAGACGAGAACGATCTATAGTGATATCTACACGTGACGTAATTAATAAGCCACCTGACCGTGGCGCGTCTCTGTCGTCACTTGGAATTGTCTGTCAAAGGCTCAAAGCGTCTTGAGCGATTTCTACCGAATTACAAATAGGACACCCGAGGTTATGAAATAAATGTATTGAATACACCTATGAATAACACTCCTGACATGCAACAAGAATAAGTGATACAATTATGGTTGTACGTTTGACATCGGACTCAGCGGCGATGCGCGGAATCCGAGCTAAACGAAAAAAAAATAGTAGATACGTTTCTATACACGTTACAGGTAAAGAAACAAAATGATTATCGTACGGTGGGAGGTGACATGAATACATGATGTGAATTATATTTGAAAGCTGGGGCTAATCATGAAGGTGGTCGCTCGTGGAAACTGTGGAGGGTATCGAGCAGACCCTCTCAAACCCTAGGACCATAAAATGTTGTGTTGGGCCTCACAGTAAAATGGATGAGATGAATGATCATTCCCACGAACATGAACAACAGTAATCCCCCTACAAGTAACATGTAAGCGTAAGAAGCATAGACCCTGAAAACAACTCACATCCTGACCAAGCGAGGCCTTGAATGGTGACAATTCTTGTGCATTGGCTGAAAAATCGTTCTTCCCCCCATCTGGTTCCAGGGAACGTGCTCGATGGATCGCTATTCCCACAGTTATCTTTGCGATACGGGCAAGACTGAAAAATGACTCCAGCAGAGGTGCCCCAAAATACAGCGGCGACTAGAACCCAGAACGCCATCACTGCAGCAACGGCCTCAGTCATGAGGGTTCACGAAAAGGCAGAGATCACGTACTTCCGGGGGAAGCATAGAAATGCCCGATGCATATGAGATATACAAGGATGATTGAGAAGAGTTGAAGGCCCAAAACATGTTTGAACATCATGTTTCCGTAATTTGCATAGTCGTTACCACCTCGATGAAGCTGCTGCGACACAAGGCCGAGTTGCGTAGTGGCAATACAGAAGAGCAGGAACCACGAAAAAGCATAAAGCACCCGGCGAGGGGAAGCCCAAAATGTGCGCAATGTGAGGGGTGGCTCAGGCTCTCGTTCTGTTCACAAGTTGTCACGAGCCATGTAAGACTAGAGAAGTAATAGGGTACCACACACTTTGTACAACCATCGTGAAGTGTCGACGCGAACGAAGGGTGTTTGGGGAAACAAGAGACGAGACTCATGCGATCTTTAAGGCTTGCAGACCCGAGGACATCCGTCCATCCGAGCGGCACTAAATGTATTAAAAACTCTAGGTAAGACATACCACAATTGTCCGGTCAAACCGTGACGCATTTGTCATCTTGCCGACTACCGACTAAGATCGGTGTTTACAGGCCAGTTGGTGATCCAGAGGACGGCCGAGCTGGAAGCTCGAGTGCTCGAAAGTCGTATTGGGTCCCAGGAGTAAGAGTAAGAGCCTAGATATATCTTCATCAAAAGATAACAGTCGCCAATCAACAATCTCGATAACTTCGTGACCGTTGTCCCCTACTGAGTCTACTGCGTTTGAGATTTTGCGCCAGCTCTCACACGAAATTTGTATCTCATATTGTTCCTGCCACCTGGTATTCTCTAGCCCGCTCTTCAGAAATTCCAAGTTTTTCTTCCTCTGCCTGTGAGATAAATTGTTAATCCAAAACTCATCCAGTGGAGTGATCCACCGTGGAACAGCATCGAGCACCGATTATGAAGTTGAACGAACGAGAACCCGTCGGAACCTCTCGCACAGATCTCAACACTCGTGGTCGTGGTCGGGGAGGAGGTCGACGTGGAGGCGGTTCCCATGCCAGACGAGGACGAGGAGTGACACAGCAACGGTTACTACAGACAGGCCATCCTGTGGTTATGATATCTCCCTGGATTACAATGGTAGGTCGGTCTGTGTTGTATTTACCTCTACAGTGAGCAAGAACGTCCGTGATAGTACTGTAACATCACACACCCATTCAATCCCTCGATGCGCAGTTACCGTCATTTTCCTTAGTACCCAATCCTTCCCATACGATTCATACCCCTTGTCATGGCGCGCGCTCCCATCGTCTATCATTTGATCTTGTCGCCGTGATTCTCTCAAATCACCTTAGGGGCCTAGTAATTGACCGCAGACTTGTAATTGGACGGACCTCCTCACCTTCGTTCCCAGACATCCTGGACATTTGGATGGAATCATTACAATAATTTTATTAGTAGGACCGCGCCTTGACTCTGCCTGTGACTCATGAGTGTGTGATTTCTCAAGTTCAGCTTTCACTGCTAACACAATTGCCAAAATTCATAACATAATGAATATTCCACGACCTAAGCACTGTACACGCACTGACACGGACATTTGTTCTGGTGGTATGACACAAGATCGTTTCATGGCCATTGGGAGAAAGGGGCAAGAGCAATTATGATTCTCATTGCCAGCACCCATGGAGATCGTTGAGCGACGTCTCCAACCATCGAAAACGTATGGAGCAAGAGGATATGCGGGAGAGACCCGATATTCGAAGTAAATGTCAAATGCATGCAAAAGGATGAGCCTGGACTCGGAAGGTTCACGCAGTCAGAAAGACAAAGCTGCGCTCAGTGGCGACAACATACAGCTGCTTATTATTGTACCATTTCCTATTCTGACCGGCAAGATGAGCGCTCAGCGAACCCGGAAGTGATGCCATCGCTGGCTGCTGCTGCTGGGCCTCCCATAGTTAAGATGGTCGAATCTCTTGAAGCTCAAGCCCCGATAGGAGGATACAGTATTGGTTGTGGCATGTGGTACGCAATCACGCACTGTGTGCCACCCGCAGATCCGAACGATTTTTCAATCTGCGACAAGTGGATCAAAGACCAACGTCGTTCGGGATGCATCGCGGTGAGATGGATGTGTTGAACGGAGCGCCATGGTTGATGTCAGGTTGATGTTAACATAAGATCAAGAAATCAATTTAATGTCTTTACCCTATCAATGACACAGCTTCGTTTTGACAGGACAAACGCTTCTACCACCCCCACACAGCAAAGCCAGAAGCTTGAAAGAGAAAACGACCTCATGCCTCGCGCGAATATGCCAGTGTTAATATATTTTCAGACTCCATGCGATAATAGTATTATCAATACAAGATCGTCACCATGCGATTACAACTTCACAAAGAGAAAATAAAGAAAAAAGCAGCGCCGGGGGATCATGGATTGAGACATAGGCGAGGTTCTACCTCTTCAAGCTTCCTTAACCTCCTCATGAATAGATGCTTTCTCTGCGGCTTGATCGCCATGTTGAGCAATCTGGTTCACCGCATCCTCACCATCGAACAGTGCAGCTGTTTCTTCCAAACTAAGATTTTTCGTCTCAATGACGACTGGGAGAGGCAAGGAGAAAATAAAGAATCAGAACTACTTATATCAGACGAAGAAGGAAATGTAGAACTTACAGAAGTACAGATAGACGCACTCGAAGAGGAGCCATACGCAATAGACGACGTAGTATTTCCATCCAATGCGAGCTTGCGCGATGGAATTGACGTATTGGTTGAAAATGAGAGAAAGCGAGATCGAAAAGTTGAAGATGTTGAATCCCTTAGCACGAAGGGGATAAGGCAAAATTTCCAGTGTATAGGAAACGATGAGCGGAGTGAACGCTAGACTATAAGCACACGAAAAAAAATGCGTCAAGGGGCGCGAGGCAATGAAGGCGAGTCAAACGACGTACTCGTAGGATGCATAGTAAAGGAAAATCATCGCCAAGAATGTATGAGCAGCCGCTTCATTTCCACTGTTCGTGTAGTAACCGGCACACGCGGTTTGGAGGGTGTAGAACACCGTCATTAGCACAGCCGACGTCAAGAACAGCTTCCTTCTACCAACTTTATCGACTAGTGATGAAGCGAACAGCGCCCAGGCCAAGTTCCAAATTTGTAAAATACCGTTAATCAACAGCTGGTCAAAACCGCTGGTGATACCGATGCCGTTGAGGACCACGTTCAGGTAGTACGAGACGAGACCGTTTCCGGACCATTGAGAGAAGAACGCGAGAGCAACAATGATCCGCATGCGTTTCCTGTTTCCTGGTGTCGCAATGAACGATTTCCATCCCACGTTAGAGGCAACTTCACGATCGAACTGGATAGCACTCTTGATTTCATCGAATTCGTACCGCACAAGAGGGTCATTCCTAAAGTTGAGAAAAATAGAATTAAATTTATGGCAATGACTTGGAAAAGGCACTCACTCATTGCCATCGGCGTGGTAATAAGCGAGAGTTCTGATCGCCTCTTCTTCCCGTCCCTTCGAAACCAAGAAACGGGGGGATTCGGGGCTGAACCAAATGAAGATCACTTGGAGGAGGGCAGGGATACCCTGGAGGGCCGACGGGATACGCCATCCCCAAGAGTTCTCAAGCTTGAAGGTACCGAACGTGGTCCAGGCGGCACTGTAATGAAATGGAATATGGATATGTTTCAACAAGGCTCGACCTCGAGTACGTACACGATAGCACCCGAGTACCAGAGGGAATTGTAAGTGGAGGTAAGAGGACCGCGATAAGTGGGGTAAGACAATTCGGTGACCAACATGGGTGCGGCGTTAGCTGATTAGCACAACAGATGGGAATTAGAGACATCTAAAACTTGGATGGAACGAAGTAAACAGACCAGCAAAAGTAAGACCAAATCCGATGAGGAAACGGGCACCGATGAACATTCCGACGGATTGAGAGGCCGTCTGAAGAATAGTAGCGACACACATGATGCAAGCACCAATGAAAATCGTCGGACGGCGTCCCCAACCATCGGAAACGTAGGGAGCAAAGGGGTATGCAGCAAGCGAGCCGATGTTCTAGACAAAAGTGAGACCTTATAAACCTCATGCGCATAGCTGGAGAAGGGAGAAGACCTACCTGAATAGCATTGAGCAGACCGAGTCTTCCACTAGTCGGGTAGTTGAACGCGATTTTCCACTGATCCAAACTCTGCAAACCGTTCATCATACTTCCATCGTAACCGTTATTCGAGGAGGTGATAAGCCTAGTAGAAAATAACCTCAATTCAGGCTGAAATGAAGAGTCGTAGGAGAGGGCAAACGTACATCAGGACAAGCCATGCGTGCAAAATGATGAGCCTGATCAAGATATTTAACAGTCAGTCACCTAGTCCAAGTCAAATTCGAGTTATAATTGCACATACCGCCTGTTGTTGTACCATTTCCTATTCGGATCGACGAGATGAGCAAATGCGGCTACACCTCCTTCGCTGGTTGCTGCTGGACCTCCCATGGCTGAAAGAGAGTAGACTCCAAGTCCCGATTCGAGTCGGAAGAAACGGATAAAGAACGCCAAGTCCCAGAAGCTCAGCTTTATATAGGCTCACAGATCTACGTAAGGCACATCTGCAGAGACCTCGGATCTGAAGGAAGTCATGAACTGTGAAGGAACCTGGAGTTGGAATTTCTGGATACCGCTCCCGAGAGGTAGAGGAGGGTCGTATCCTTGACAAACGGTTGATCGAAATGCGGAGAGCTATGCCCATGGGCCATTCATTGGTCATTTCACCGAGAACTTTTGTTCTTTTGGGTGCCTGAGCTATGATATAGGACGTCATATTTTATTAGATAGTATATTCTTTTGAGCGAAAGTGTAAGAATTGGCTAGAGGGAAAAATTTTCCTACTTACAGTCTCTCCATGGTGCGATTTTCATCGAAGTGGCTAGATACCTCCACTCCTAAGTTTCTGGAAAGAAGACCAGCTAGGCTGGAAGCAGTTCGACAATCTCGGGACTTTCCAGACGGAGTCATCGCCATCCTAAGCAAGGGTACTCAAAAGCTTTAAGAGAGACTTGAGAGAGACAAAGTCAGAATAGACTTCAACCAAAGAAACCTTTGAAACCCCGCATACTCAATTTGTTTTCTCCAAAAATACCTTCTTGCAATTGTCTCTTCCCAATGGACCAGAGTTCCGGCCTCCTCGTGTATGACGGTGCAAACCACGTTAATTCGGAAGAATATTCTAGTTGGGGAAAGATGGACGCCCTGTAGTCTCCAATTTCCTGCCAAGCCTGAGCTTCATTCTGAAAATTAGTTGCTCCGTACGGCGTAGGGCATGGAATGCCGCTGTGCGTTGGCGGAGCTTAGCTTTCAAGCTTTCAAGCTTTCAAGTTTCAAGCTTCAAGCTTCAATCGGAGCCATCATCACATTTGCATCATTATTACTAATCCTCTGTATCGCACAGCCACCGTGTGATTTTAATTGAAAGGCGTCCATTATTGGCTAGGCTGTAGCGCCGCAGTGTATTGGTAGAAATCTCCTAGGCCATTTACGAAAATGTAGAAAATGTAGTGAAGGTCGAGGGATGCAAGTTCAAGCTTCAAGCTCCTAGTTCGAGGTTTGGACCTCGGTGAAGAAAGAGGAGTGACATCATGTTCCGTTTTGCGGCCCGAACCCCAATGATCGATGTGGGTCACCATGCGTGTGGTCTTCAAACAAGACACATTTGTCAAGATCTCCAGAATTATTGGGATTGTGGAAGGCCCTTAAAATTGGATTTTGTTTGAAAGTTGAGAATCATGTGGAATCAAAGGCGAAATTGGCCAACAATGCGAGGGAAAGCTTCGGTTTTTTGAATGGATAATGTGGGGGACAGCTAAATGTGGCGACTGCGCCGCGGTCCCATGATACTGAAAAACATTTGGGTTTCTCGGTCAAAGGAGAGTTTTAGTTGGGGGACGTCAGGAAGTAACCCAACAGTTGGTCTCCACAGATCCTATGACCACACACTTCTATCTCTAAAGGCTCAAAAGGGCGCTGTTAGGAGTTTGAACTCGTGGACTATATTGTGCATTATCAGTTCGTGCCGGGTTACCGTAGTAAGTACTGGACCTCTATTTGCATTGTGTTTAGAAGTTTTCAGAGTCATATACTACGGCACTTTGAGGACGAAACATATTGGCCTTCCATCCACGCTAGTCAAAGATCAGAGGCCTAGGAGAATAATGTTCCGCACCATATTTCAGCACGCATCGCTGCACACTGGAGATTCAGATCTCTTGTGGCGCGAGCATGCTTGGCACCACTGGGCAAGGGACGAAACATGAGTCCGAATCGAGGTGGATGGGGCAGTTAGATAGGCACAAGCGAATTTTTGTGACCAATAGCGCCGCAGGAGAGTTCGGAGAATATGACGAAAGAAGTGAGCTGTAGGAAAGCTCCTAAAATTTAGATCAAGTGCGGTGAAGATCTTGTGATGAAGGCCACACTGCAAGGCACGTAGTGTGGTGAGTCACAGTTAATCTCAGAGTGTCGATGCAGACACTGATGAATGTAAGTTGTGAGTGTAGTCGACTGGAGCTTGAGGACGGTGGAGGTGAGCAGAGCGTAGAGAGCCAGACGCTGACATGGAGAGAGCCGGAAAGTGCCGAGTGCGTGGGAAATATAGAAATTGGGAGAACGTGGTTGGACGTTGACGAGGACGACTCCGAAAAAACCCTGCGCATGCTGCGAATCGTTTCCAGGCCTCTTGCTGCCAGGGCACGCGCCTTTTCGTCCACTTCTCCTCAATATGCCGACATAACGCTCACAGTCAACGGCAAGGAGGTCACCGTACCACAAGGCAGGCTTCGTCAGTTTATATGCCCTTAAACGCCCTCACAGCTTTTCTGTAGGCTCGGCCCTTATACAGGCTTGTGAGGCTGCTGGTGCAACCATTCCGAGGTATTTTACTTCATTTTTGGCGCGAATTGGGCTAATTTTCCTCTAGATTCTGCTACCATGACAGGTATACCAACAGTTTAACCATCCGACTATCTACTGAGTTTTCTTTCTAGATTGGCTATCGCTGGTAACTGCAGGTAAGTTTGTTAACAGTTTAATGAAAATTACTAGGCTAAAAAACTTATAGGATGTGTCTTGTCGAGGTCGAGCGCTCTCCCAAACCCGTCGCGTCGTGGTCCGTTCTTCGTCTTGAATGATAATATTTCTCTCAAACCCTTCTGTAGCGCAATGCCAGCCATGCCTGGATCCAAAGTCTGGACGGACACTCCTTTGGTCAAAGAAGCTCGGTACGTGGCTCTTTTATCATCACTCTTACCGTTCAATCTCTCACATATACGCTACAGGGAAGGCGTAATGGAATTCCTCCTTTCAAACCATCCCCTCGACTGCCCCATCTGTGACCAAGGTGGTGAATGTGATCTACAAGACCAATCCATGCGCTACGGCTCCGACCGCACCCGCTTCCACGAGATCGCAGGCAAACGTGCGGTTGAGAACAAGAACCTCGGACCCATCGTCAAGACTTCCATGAACCGCTGCATTCAATGTACTCGTTGCGTGCGCTTTGCCAACGAGGTTGCCGGTGTTGAAGAGCTTGGTACGACCGGTCGCGGAAACGACATGCAAATCGGCACCTACGTCGAAAAGGTCCTTGACTCCGAACTCAGCGGGAACATCATCGACCTCTGCCCCGTCGGCGCACTCACGTCGAAACCGTACGCCTTCCACGCTAGGCCCTGGGAGCTCAAAAATACGGAATCCATAGATGTGCACGACGCCGTTGGGTCGAACATCCGTATCGACTCCCGTGGTGTGCAGGTCATGCGCGTCCAGCCCCGCACGAACGATGATGTCAACGAAGAGTGGATTTCGGACAAGACGCGCTACTCGTATGATGGTCTTCGCACACAACGCCTCACAACGCCTCTCATCCGCTCCGGTGACCGCTTCGTCCCTGCTACATGGGAAGACGCACTTGCTGCCATCAAGACCGGCCTCGAGACGAGCGGCGCACGTGGAGACGAGATCCAGGCCGTCGCTGGTGCACTCGCTGATACCGAGTCCCTCGTTGTCCTACGGGACCTCGTGCACCGCCTCGGATCCGAGAACCTCGCTTTGGATCACGCAGAGGGCACTAAGGCACCCGTTCATGGTGTCGATGTCCGTGGAAACTACCTTTTCAACGCCACGATTCCTGGTGTCGAGGAGGCTGATGCAATTCTGCTCGTTGGCACAAACCCTAGACACGAGGCGCCCACTTTGAACTCGCGGTTGAGGAAGAGCTGGCTGCACTCTGGAATCGAGGTCGGCTTAATTGGCGAGAGGGTGGATACAACGTACGGGTATGAGCACCTTGGTGACGGTGCACAGGCTGTGTTGGACTTGGTTAGTGGGAAGAACAAGACTGAGTTCGCGAAGCGGTTCGCAGGCGCGAAGAAGCCATTAATTATTGTTGGGAGCGCCGTTGCGGAGCACGAGGATGGAAAGAGGACATGTGAGGCTCTTGCCGGGTATGTGGAGAAGAACAAGGAGAGATTTGTTAACTCCACGTGGAACGGGTTCAGCGTTTTGCACCGTGTATGTCCATTCGTTCACCCCCATTTAACCTTTCTAACTAAATTTTATCCCACAGCACGCATCCCGCGCCGCAGCGTACGACCTCAACTTTGCCCCGTCACCCTCCGCCTCGCGCACAACCCCGAAATTCATCTATCTCCTCAACGCAGACGACCTTGCGCCGTCTTCGATCCCCGAGGGCGCGTTCGTTGTGTACCAGGGCCACCACGGTGACGCTGGTGCTGCCCTCGCGGATGTCGTCCTTCCCGGTGCGGCGTATACCGAGAAGAGCACGACCTGGGTGAACACCGAGGGCAGGACACAGATGGGTCGTGCGGCGGTGCCACCGCCTGGGGCTGCCAGGGAGGATTGGAAGATCATCAGGTACGACCTTTTTGGGGATGAAGTAATACAATGCTAACGGATGGGCTGCTTACCCTCTCGTCCGTAATCAATAGGGCTCTTTCTGAAATCCTCAACACCCCTCTGCCATATGACGATGTTCTATCGGTGCGCGACCGCCTTTGGGAACTTGCTCCTTCGTTGGTCCGGTACGACGTGACAGAGCGCGTGTCCCCTGAGGTGTCACTGCTCGGTCTGCGTGCCCTCCAGTCCCAATCTGTTGGTGCTAAGATCGGCGGCAAGGCGTTCAAGAAGCCGATTGAGAATTTCTATCAGACGGATGTTATTTCTAGAGCGTGAGTGGGCTTTCCTTCTTCCTCCCTGCTTTCCATTTTCTCGCTCTTTTTTGGGAACGAATGAATTGATTGTTTGATTAGGTCGAAGACGATGGCTGACTGCACGCGCGCGTTTGTGTTGGGTAAGGACCATGGGTTCGTGGATGAGGCGAAGCAGGCGCAGGAAGCGTATGCGTGATAACTAATAGGACTCTTTGTGAGACGACTTGAGCCTAAGCGCTCCATCAACATCTCAAACGTCGGTTGGAATCGGTAATCTATTTGTAGTTGGCTTAAACGCTGAGACAATAAAAGTTTTTTCCTCCTTGCTCTGCGTGTCTATCCTTTTGCAGCTAGTGGTGAACCTTGTGTGTGTATATGCTATATCGGATGGGATTCATGCGTGTTGCACCGGCTACTTCTGTACCAAGACCTTGTCATCTCGAGGCCCATTTGACCTGTATGTTATCAGACACCTGTTTAGGTACCACTCCAATTTCGGCCTAATTGTCTTCGGCCATGTTCAGAAGCTATAAAGTTCCTAAATAGCACATTTCGGCATCTGTAGACTTGTCAGCTCCTCGAGCTACGGACTTCATCTCGAAAATACGCAGAAATTGTCTACTTCAGCATTTGGTCAGGTGAGATCCATGCCTGCATGTCATCGGATAATATGTTGCTGTCAATGTCAATAAGTAATAGCGTCATGGTCTCGTAAATATGATCAATGCAGTTCAGCCACCGTTTTGTAGCCATCTACAAGTTAACACAAATAATACGATCTTGTGATAGATGACCGGTTAACTCAAGCTCAAGGCTAGAAAGCATCGCAAGCTGAGTTCAATTCATAGCGGTGATTAAGGGGATTGCCATGCAATTCAACAGCACACTAACTAGTCCTGATGTGCCGACCGGAATCCAACGACAATCACTGACAGGTGATTGAACAAGTCAGGCTTAAGTATTACGACACTATCTCCCCTTTCTTATCAGGTGTTTATCTGTCAGGACGGGGTCGACATTGACAGTGCGTCGAACGTTCAATGACTTGCCCCATTGGGGCGAAGCGTAATCTGTATTCGTTGATCTTATTGCCTATAGCCTGCTCATGGGTGAAGATTGAGAAAAAAAGGGAGCAGAATCATAGGATGCTATAGCGGTGGAGATTTGCAGTATTCTTATTCTAGTACTCTGACCATTATCACCGAATGCTTTCTGTGAGCACTCCAGGCGTGGACATTCAAGATCATTGGTGGCGTTGACAATAGGGCTGCCGCAAGTGACAATTTGGCTCGGCTCCGCGTTTGCACCAGCGTGCCGCCCGGGCAGCAAATTTCATGACAGGCTCAGTCCCTCATTTTCCGAGGTTACAATTTTATTAAAAGACAAGATATACAAGAAAGTGTGCTGGCATTTCAAAGCATACGAGGATGAAAAGGAGCTGGTTACAATCGCTGAAGGCTTGAGGGTGGCGCACACAGGTGGCGTGAGAGCATACATTGTATAAGAAGGGATTCAAGTAAAAAAAACTCACTGCACTGCTGATTTCAGGTAAAATGATGTAGGACCTCCAGGGCGGTGCAATTTCGGCAGGAAATTGAGCGTTGAATATACCGGATTGGTTGAACTGAAACTGGAATTCCAGGGTTACTGACTGATGTGCTTGGAATATGTTTATACGCATTGTTTTTGTTGATAATAATTATTTAACGCTAACAAGCCAGTGCCCGGGGCGGAGAGGCAAACGTGCGCATTGCTAAACCTTCAAAAATCATGGATGGATGTGGATGAGTAGATGGAATGGTCTACTTGATCTGATTAGATAGTACAGTTTGCAACTGTTTGCACCCAATTCAACTTCAATTCCACTGGTTTGCATCGCGCTGCAGCATTACTATTACCTAC
>JABAJV010008676.1:0-29090 GCA_018854895.1 Tricholoma furcatifolium
GTACCTTAATAACGGCTACTCGGCTTATGGGTTTGAAAAGTAGGTCTGGTTTTCCAGACGTTATGGAAAGTCACCCACTTAGAGGAAAGTCATTCGACCTAAAAATATAAGTCTTAACAATTCGTGCCCAATGTATGGATAATTTAGATTCAAAAGGTACATGGTATATGTCAGCATTGAATTCTTCTGCGTGGTTTTTTGTCTATCATGGGATCCAGTCCTGGCGAAGACAGAAACCTGGAAAACTTGAGCCTTTGCATAAATAAGTTTGAAAAAATCCCTACGCTGACCAACAATGATCAAGCTGACAAGCTCCGAAGCCAAGTGGCAAAGTGCCACCTGTTCGGGCGGCTGTGTGACGCGTTGATGGGCTTGACTCGTTGACTGCATTCTACTACTTCAGCTCAGCCTAGAGCTTGTAGTCTGGTCCCAAAGACATGTCATGGTGAGTATGCAGAAAGGTTTTAGGACAAGCCATGGAACTAGTACTCATCGTTAAATATATGAAAATTTAGGCCCGCCTCCCTAATACCGTCACCAGAGTCACGCGAGCCACTGACTCTCCGTCTGTTCTTTCGCGACATCGTGGCACCTATTCTCTGCTATTATGCTAATGCAGTCCTAGTATTAACACCTAATACTCGAACGATTCGAATATGTGCCCTCCCTCTATCGTTGTGGACACTTTTCAATGGAGCAACGCGCATTGACCTCGTCAAGGGGCAATACCTTATTGCCGATAGACTTGTTTTTTTGAACCAAGGTCTCACTGTTCGTTTTCTATTCCATTTTATACTATGAACTACGTTGACTCGTCGCAGATTATATACACGGTGTTAAGCATGCGATTAATAACATGGGCGTTGCAAACCAAGCCCTACACACGCGTGAAGACTCTAAAGGATATCACACCCCAGTTTTATACCTCTCGAATACCACCGGAACTTCCCCACAATGTTTTCAGTGACGCGTTTGAGCTTTCTTGTAACCTTCGTGGCATCGGCTGGAACTGGTCCCAGCACCTCTACATACCCCACGAGACAAGACCTACAAAGTCTCGTACGACATTTTCTGCGGCGACATTCTCTTCTCTCATTTGCCATCTTTTGATGTTCGACTGTTTCCATTATGCGATCCAGTGTTTCGGACCTACAACGATCGGCTCGGCGGAGGGAGGAAGTATCTTCAATGCTAGCTTGCCACCGCTTCTGTACTATGCGAGATCCATAGTAATCACATTTTTAGCCGGTATGTCGGTCTACTGCTCCATTCAGGCTGGGTATCACGTCGCTACGTTGTTCGGAGTTCTTGTATTCAAACAAGACACATCCCTTTGGCCACCGGCTTTCAAATCTCCGTGGCTCTCAACATCCTTGAATGAGTTCTGGACACGACGGTGGCATCAACTCTTCAGGGACGTTTTTATCAACGTAGGGGGAAAACCTGTGATCCAAATCTTTGGTCGCCCAGGCGGCGTTATCGGTGTCTTTGTTGTGTCAGGGATTCTCCATGACTTTGGGACGTGGGGGATGGGGCGCGGGACAGACTTCCTCAATGTTGGCGGATTTTTCATTATGAACGGATTAGGAATTTGTTTGGAACACCTATGGAGAAAAACTACGGGTCATAGAGTTGGCGGGTGGATAGGAAGATTGTGGACGCTGACGTGGGTCATTGGGTGGGGACACATCCTTGTGGAGGCATGGGCGACAAAGGGCTTAATGGGAAGTGCCTTCTTACCTCAGAGCGCCAGGCTCACTACGTATATTTTTGGGCCCTCGTGGTAATCTACTAGTTGGACTACGATACCACATAAACAATATTGCACACTAATTCTAGTCTTACATATGAACAGAACCTGTTGCTATTGACATCCATTACAGCCGTTTTACAACCAATCCATCACTAATTCTATGGTTTAATGCCGTCTAGTAGATGATATACTGAAGGATTAGGATGCAAACGCAAATTTTGTGAGGGTTAATCGACAATGCTGGCTGTATCTCCGAGTATAATATTATCAATAAGGCGTGTTTTATCCACCCATAAAGCACCACTCAAGATTACTGGGTGATGCCCAACCCCATCTTTGTTCACACTCGAATCAATTACCTCGAAATCGTCGGAATTGTTCAGCTCCACGTAGTCCAGACGCATCTCGAATTTAAGACCGAGTGAGACCGCTAGGGCCTTCTCATTTTCGATGACTTTCACCGCTTCCTGGATGGCCACACTTTTAATCGAGCCTCCGTTCCACGCGTTTTTCGCCGCCGTAAGAGCCTTGTAGAGGGTAGGTGCAACCTTTCGCCCATCGTCTGTCAAGTAAGCATTCCGAGAAGAAAGAGCGAGACCGGTAGATGGATCGCGCGCGGTGGGAACTATGTGAAGGTGTTCCGGATCTGGGTGGGAGAGGAGGAGGTCCCTGGAAAGACGCCTCAAAAGGAGTGCCTGTTGGATATCTTTCTGGCCAAAGTAGGCGTTTGTGGGCTACTAGATTGTGTTGAGTCGTGAATTTTTATGGGTGCACAAGTATTGACCAATATTCACCTCAATAGCGTTGAACAATTTTGTAACCACAGTCGCCACCCCCCTGAAAAATGTTGGCCTACTCGTTCCTTCCATCTGATGCCCATAGCCTTTGACCTCGACAAAGGTACCCTTTTGCGCAGCGATCTCTTGACTGATACCAGAGGGATACATCTCTGATGCAGAAGGCAAAAATAAAGCAGTTGGTGTTCGAATTCCCTGCACACCATTTTGCGATATGGTCAGGGATTCCCTGCAAAGCGATTCCAAATCATGCGAGAGCGTCCGAGGGTATGTCGCCAAGTCTTCATGAGGAGCGAACTGAGCAGGGTTGACAAAGATAGATACAACCGTGAAATCGTTTTCTGCGAGAGATCTTCTTACTATGGGAGTTATATAAATAGTTATTGGTAGACAAAAGAATTTCAGTCGCGCACCTAAAGAAATATGACCCTCATGGAGGGCGCCCATAGTGGGAACGAAGCCGACATTTTTGCGTTCCTCAAAAGCCTTCCTTCGCCATTCTCGAAATGATGCCACGGATGTGTAAATTGGTATGGTAGAGGCGGGTAGCGCCCCAGCAGTGGCACTCATTGAGCTCCTTGACGAACAGCGTTTGATAATCGACGAGGACCACAGTGCTAGTGGTGGTCGCATAGCGGCATTTTTGATCGGACCGGGAATAAAAATCCTAAATACTCCGAAGTTAGTTTCAGATGTAAAAGCTATCACAATGCTCGTCAGGTTGGCATAATTTGAATGCATACATACCCGCGGACTGCATCTGATTACATGTTAACGAAATTTCCAGCGGAAAAGATGAGATTCTCTTGAGATAGGTGAATTCGAAGTACCTTTGCGTGCCTCACAACTCTAAATAGACATTTCTGTCAACCTTAATAAAGTTAAGTGGCGAACATGACCACCTTGCACTGAGAATGCTCCAACAGATGTTTGATAGAGCACCCACAAAGGTATGATCATTGGCCATCGCCTAACAATATTTACCCATAAGTCAAGTTCAAGGAGATTTCCTATTGCGATCTCGTTGCTTAGGTGCTCTCTTCTTCAAGCCATTTGTGGGGGCATGCACATATGTTGAGGGCGCTCGATCTTACCTCTCAGAAAAAGGGTGAGTAAGCAAATACACAAGCGAGAGATATTCATCATTCTCACTGGCTAAGGGACCACCGACGAAATCTGCATTGCATAAACACTACTGCTAGTAACATTTGCGATGTTGAGCAGGACAGGCAAACGATCAATATGAATAAGTTCGCACAACCGATGGTAAACAATTATTGAGTTTTCTTTTTCTCAGTTGTCTGAAGGTTTCTCTCCCATTCAGCTCTCCATCGTATCCACTCACCTTCACGCCCGCCATCCGCCCAAACAGCCCAACCATCCCTAATTTGCAGCCAAGTAGATATTGGATTTACAATCAAGGCTCTTTTGATGCGGCCGAAAATTGAGGCGGGTCGGTGATGTGGTATGAGTTCAGCAACGATATATAGAGATATGCCAAGGGTAGCGCCAATTCCGACGCCCCATAATATCTGGCTGGCACTATGATAACCAAGGTATGATCTATCCAGCTTCGTGAGCAAGGGTAAGGTCGGAACAGTTTCAAGGATGCTACGAACCGTGAATAAGCCACGGACACAGGCCAGGCGATCAGGCCGGTGTAGACGATAGCTCGCCAAAGTTGATCGAGAAGTGGGTATCCAGTTGATGAAAATCGATGTCGAAAATACAGATGGCACATTAAAAAGGCACCAAAATAAGCCATGTACTGGCTGTGTGAAGAGGGAAAACCATAGCCGCTCCCAATACTTCCTAAATAGATTTAATCAGAATTAACAGAACGCAACATGTATAGCCATAATAAACACAGCACCTGTAGGTCTATGCTCTCTGATAGAGTGCTTTAGCACCCAATTAAGGGCTTCTCCCGCTAGCTGACCAGCCCACATTACGATGATGATATATTCGCGTGTTTGTACAGCGAGAGCTGCATAGGAAGCCTAACAGACGTTTTCAAGTTAATAGGAACATCCACCTTGGTATTGAAAGGAGTCCTACCATGAGCAGAATGGGACTCAGAGTGATCAATGCTAATGCCAATGAAAGCAGAGACTCGTCATTATCTGACACGTAGGTTGATTTAGCGGAATGTGGCAGAATGAGGGAAGATAAGAAAACACACAAAGGACATGAGTAAGATCTAGAGAGGTTAGTGGATTTGATGCCATAAAAAAGGGTCTATGGCGAGAATGGCAAGGAGCTGGTGGAAGTTGGAACTGAAAACGCGATATGGTCACAGAGCGTGCACATCAGTCACACCAGTACTTGTCACGAACAACTTGAATCACGATAGTACTTACGCTCTGAAGATGCCCCAAACTCGACGTGCTCCATTGAAGCTAACACCACGAGACTCCTTTTCACAAACTGGCTACTCAGACGACTCATGATCTACAATGCTACCTCATTTCGCTTCGGCCCCTCACCTCGCCGGCCAGGGTCTAGCCAGAATGAAAGCACATAAGTAGATATAATACATTTGCCACGAGTCCTCAGTTCATGTCGAAATGGGGAATTTCAACGACTTTTGAGAGCGCCTGAGGTGCAGTTGGTCCGGTGGCCATGCTGACCAGTGGCAGCCAGTGCTCGACGATGATAGCTTTTAACTACTATCCTTGTTAAAGTCATTGCTTCCGTGGTCACGTAACTCATCTCTATGCATGTTGCGCCTTTAATTGTCAAGAAGCCTTCGACAGGGGTAACGATAGGGGTCGGAGCAGCAAATTGAAATTTAATAAAGACAATTATGTGATTATAATGTACAGATTGATCTTGGTTTGAAAGTTTATTCATCATCTTGCGCCACCATACCAACGGGTTACAAAGTCACGAAATGGTGAGACACTCCTGTTCATAAGCTTTTTAGTAGTAAGTGCCACTATGGATAAGTTCGCCTTAATGCGAGGACACCAAGAGTATCGAGCCGCTAGCCTAAACCCACAAAACCGCGCTGCCCAATTAGGGCAAAATCGTCAAAGAGTGAGCCGATCATGACCGTTGACAAAGTTGCGATCGGCGTCATCAAAGGGGAATATCTATATATCAGAATCTTTGTAAAACATTGACGACGTGGCCGCCAGAATGGGGATGTCGCCCTTTCTCGCAAACGAAGCTTGTGCACCGGCCTGATGGAATACAAGAGTAGGCGCCTACACTAGAATCACACCACGTTGGAGCACGTTGGTCCTTCGCTGTATGTTATTTAGCCGACGGTGAAATGGTGGCCTTGTTCTTTTCTGTGCCCATTCTTCCCTGGCCACATTTGATTGATCGTAAACTTAGATGCAAGGAAGTGGCCACAAAAAAAAACAATAACGGTATTTGTGGGCGTCGATCAAGATCTCCATAGATCTTGTGATTGCGTAGCAGCCGGCAACTGCTCGTGTGAAATACAGAATACAATAAAAACCAAGTCGGGCGTTTGGCAGCCAATGCGAAAGGGTATGCAAGGGTCTTTCAGAGTTGACATTCTCAAGCTTGAAGAATAAAGCATGGCAGACTAGATTTCGTTTCTGTGTAGAGATCGATCGAGTTGACAAGAAGTGGGGAGATTTACGGCATGTATTATTATAAGGGATTTATGGGTTTATCATTATTAAGCGGGGATTCTTTAAGACCATATCGGCTAGGTCTAAGCACATTCCAAATTGGACCATGCAAACAATCGGTCGGGCCTAGTTAAAGGGCAGCATTTTTAGGTCTCACCATCCCCCCTCATTCGCTCATTTCAACGCACCGCTCGTCATGCTAACCCATCCATACTCTCAACCCTCCATTAATTCCACAAGCCATTGCTTCAAAGAGTGAGTTGCCTTTCTATTTGTCATTCCAAGCCAGGCTTTCCGCCATTTCTGTTCGCCGCACACAATACTTTACTGCCTCCTTGCCTCTCGCTTTACGCGCCATCAGATTATATACCCTCTTACCGCTGAATTTCAGAAATACTGACGCCACATACGGACATCTTCTAAATAGCACTTATGCCTGTGGCCACCAAGATTACGAAACAGCACCGGTCTACTCTCGCACGAGCCTGAGGGGTGAAACCAGGCGCCTCAATCCTAATCCTCGCGCAAATACATCGAGCTGGACAAGACCTGGTATTCCCTGCACAGTCGAAGAGTGAGTTTTGCACCGTGGTTAACCCTCCAGTGATTGATGAAAACTATCTAGTCAACCTCCACAGACTGCGAGATGCGTTTCTCTGCCTTCATTTCGAGAAACGTTTTCGTTTGCCACTCTTAGTCTAAGTGAAGCGGACAAATATGACCGCTCCCGTTATCTTTCCTTGCCTCCGCCACTTTTGAAAGTGCCTCAATCAATCAATCGATCCCTCTTCACCTTCAAACCTGAGCCGTATTCTCGCCACAGCAGCCCTTTGTTTGAGAATTCCGACTATTACAGGACTCGGACGGACTTCGAGTTCGAAACCGCATCGTCGGGATCATCTTGTACTGGCGACTGGATCGACTATTCTCGACCTACGTCTCGCGCGACCAGCGTGAAGTCGGTCTTTATCTCTTCTTGATCTTTCAAATGTCTAATTTTTTCATACCAGGAGTACTTTGCACACAGATGCGTCGACCCGTGTGGGCAGGTGCGTTGGTCATGCTGCTCCACTCCTTGCATTGTAACCTGATAAACCTTTAGTTCGACAGATGTGTCGCCTCGCACTACCTCGCGTCCTTACGAGGCTTGTAGCCTTCCTGCATCTCGTTTGCCTTCTATGGAGCGCTTTTCTATTGTTTCAGTTCACGACAGCGACGACGACGACGACGACATCGCTCCAGTTGCCAAGCGAGCTCGTAGAACAGTTTCAGACTCTGAGACCCCAGCTCCACCTGGTTCTCCCTCGCTTATTCTAGACTCACGCGGGAGGCGCACACGCACGATTCCCAGGCCCCAACCATGGGAGCGTTATGTGCAGCGTACGATGGACGGTAGCTGGCGTTGCATATGGACAGAAGGGAACCATATGTGTTCCTACAGGTCGAAAAAGCAAGCCACCAAGAGGCATGTTGAACTCAAGCATATGAAGATGAGGTATGAATAAGTCATTGAAATCTCGATCCCCTTTTTAAATCTAATTTCATTTCAAGACCTCATCCATGCAGTTACTGTGACAGGTCTTTTGGACAGGTGTGTTGGTCTTTGAAATTTTGATTTGGGCCGAATTGACTTTTGAGTGCAGAGAACCACACTCGAGGTCCATGAGGCTACCCAGTGAGTATTTCACCGCCGCCAGTCTAAATATCTGCTTATAAACTATCAAAAAGCACCGGAGAGAAAGGTCATGTCTGCCCAGTGGAAGGATGCCCAGTGGCGTATAGCGACGCTTCGCGGTTGCTTCGTCACCGAGTGTCTGTACACGGCTATGTTGTGAAAAAGACTGCTCCTAAAGTGCGTACTGCTTTTAACACTCGACGCTCGCTGGTGATTGACACGTATACAGCAATTAGACTGCTTTGGCAAGAACTCTTCTCGAAAGCGCTGCAGGTCGCCGACAGCCAAACTTTAAGTGTCAAAGCCAATGAACGCACACTCCAATTCCTGCCTGTGATTTTTTACTCCCTTAAGCTGCTGCTACATTTCGTACCAACTTGTACGCTGTATTTATCCCTTTCGTTCTTATCGCTACTAGCTTTTCTGTTATTTAATAGTTTGTACCCAGTTATCATCGGTGTGTGAGCAAAGAACTGGCTGAACTAAGGAAGAAAATATTGCTATCCATAACAAGGAAACCTACGACACTAAATTTCGCTATTCGTTAAGGACAGGGAGAGGTTATTGTAGCCCCTGATGGCTTTATGAATACTTGCCTAATTTGGATTCGGAGTCTAAAATGTGGACTGACATCATTCACTCTGATCGCGGCGATTGTCGTTCTAGTATCGACCAACGTATACTGACCTCTCCGTGTATACAGCATCGATGTCTTTCGAAATCCAAGAGATTGCCACCAAACCGTTCGATGGCCAGAAGCCAGGCACCTCTGGTCTGAGGAAACGGTGTGTTGTTCGATATCGCACACATCTCTCTCCTGACACGTCTTTTTAGAGTCAAGGTTTTCCAACAGGAGGTCTGGCAATTTGACCTTGGATAGAAATACGATCTGCTGACAGCCGCATAGCACTATACCGAGAATTTCGTGCAAGCCATTTTCGACTCTATCAAAGCCAAGGGCGCCACCCTCGTTATTGGTGGCGATGGACGCTACTTTTCCCCTGAAACGGTTCAAACCATCCTTAGGATCGGGTCTGCCAATGGCGTGGAAAAGTTTGTCATAGGAAAAGACGCGATTCTGTCTACTCCTGCAGCATCGAATATCATTCGCAAGTACAAAGCAGACGGTGGTATCCTGCTTACGGCCAGTCATAATCCGGGAGGTCCTGACAACGATTTCGGAATCAAATACAACGTCTCTAATGGTGGACCTGCCCCTGAGGGTGTTACCAACACGATCTACGAAAAGACTAAAACCATCCAAAGATACAAGGTTATTGAAGCACCCCCTGTAAGCCGATGTTTATTTTTCTAATGCCGGGTGTTGAACATGGCACTTTCTCAGGTTGACCTGTCAAAGATTGGAGAGTCGACATACGGTCCATCGAAAGTCTCCATTATCGATTCCGTTGCAGACTACCTCATCCTCTTGGAGGATATTTTCGATTTTCCCTTGATCAAATCGTTCTTGGATAACCACCGATCCGATTATCGTGTCTTGTTCGATGGCCTTCATGGTGTTACTGGACCGTACGCTAAGGCAATTCTGGTGGGTGCCCTAGGGCTCCCCGAGTCTTCTGTCCAGAATTGTGTTCCTCTTCCTGACTTTGGAGGAGGACATCCCGATCCTAACCTAACCTATGCTCACTCCCTTGTCGAGGCTGTCGAAAAGAATGGAATTGAGTTTGGCGCTGCTAGTGATGGTGATGGCGACCGTAACATGATCTACGGTAAGGGTGCCTTCGTGACACCCTCTGACTCTGTAGCCATCATCGCGAATTGGGCTCATGTTATCCCCTACTTCCAAAAGACTGGCGGTGTCAAAGGCCTGGCGAGGAGTATGCCAACTAGCAAGGCAATCGATCTGGTGGCCCAGAAGAAGAAATTGGAATATTTTGAAGTCCCAACAGGTGATTGTGGTGATTGTGGTGATTTCGACAAGAAGCTTAAATTACTTATTCAATAGGCTGGAAATTCTTTGGAAATCTAATGGATGCTGGACGCTTGTCCATTTGTGGTGAAGAATCCTTCGGCACTGGTTCTGACCACATCCGGGAGAAAGATGGACTGTGGGCTGTTGTTGGTAGGCGTTCTTTAGTTGCCGATGCCCCTCAACATTCTAAGATATCTTCTAAGCTTGGTTGAACATCATCGCGGCCGCCAACCGCGACTCTCGCAATAAGCTCATCGGTATCAAGGATCTTCTCCAAGCCCACTATGAGGAGTATGGTCGCTCCTTCTTCAGTCGGTATGATTATGAGGAAGTCTCCTCGGAAGGGGCAAATGCACTCGTAGCACACCTCAATGACGCGCTCAAGAGTGGATCCCTCAACAATACTACTTACGAATCTCAGTCATCGACCAAGTTTACTATCTCCGGCCTTTACGATTTCGAGTATAAAGACCCTATCGACGGGTCCGTTTCCTCCAACCAAGGACAGGTTATCACATTCGCCGATGGATCGCGCGTTGTCTTTAGGCTTAGTGGAACGGGAAGCCAAGGAGCTACCGTGCGTATGTATGTTGAGCGATACCTGCCGTCCACTGCTCCTGCCGCCGAGCTTGCGAGGGATGCTGCTGATGGTCTCAAGGACTTGATCGAAGTTGCTTTGAAGATTAGCAAGCTCAGGGAATTCTTGCGCAGGGATGAGCCGACTGTCATTACTGTACGTCCTTCGCCGGTTATCTCATTTATCGCCTGCATGTTGACGCTTCCATGTAGTAAATCAAGGCCGAAGCTTTCAAACACGACTGAACGTGACGAATAATGGACATAATTTGTACCAAGAATTAGATATATAAGTATATTCCATGTTGTGCGCATAGAATGGGTCTGGGATGGGTCATCCTTTAGAAAAAATGTTTCCAAGTCGTCCATCAGAACATTGCAATTCCAAGCTCAGCCGACCACGAGGTTCGTCCCTGCCCATCTCCCGAGGTCATCGAAATTCAACATAATCTGGGGATCATGATGTTGCAAAGATTCCTACAAGGTTGCTTATCGACTTGCTCATGACAGGGTATTTCGTTAATTATCGGGGTAGATCCACGCGAACACGAATGGTCATCTGGTTCAAAAACAAATAATTTATTTTCAGGGTCGCCTTGGTGCTCCTAACCCCCTTTGCACATACTATAGTTAAATGATTAAATATTAAAATTAGACTTCATTGTGAGTCTCCTTTTGTATATTTTTCTTTCGGAGCGAAGTGGCAACCAGGTGGCGGCAATCATATATATGTACTAGATTCCAGATCAGAAGAATATGCATATGTAGAAGTATCCATGCTCTGTAGGCGCGCTCTCTCACAGGTTAATGAGTATGCCTGAGAGACGAACCCGGAGCTTGGCCCGATAATGAATATCGGGAGGTGTCAGTGACCACCTGCCATATTACGGAGAATTCAAGTATGCGCACGTATCGTATGCGATTTGGGGCAACAGCTCCTCATTCGTCCAAAAATAAGGTAGGCAAAGGTGGCACTTGTGCAGTGCAGGTTCTCAGGTCAAGAACAACTGTGGATAGGGTCGCACAACAGAAATACTCACCAAAACACCCCTGCCACGTCTAAGGTACGCTTGGGCCTGGCAAGTTGGGCTACCCTACAAAAAAATTCAATGGGCATTCAGGTGCAGGATAGAGACGCATGTGACAGGTTGCTCCAGATCTGCCCACTTCAAGTGCATCTCCTCTAAAGCGAAGAAATAAATATAGACTCTTGCAAAATGAGGGTTGTCGAAATGCGGCTTAATTCTATCTTAAAAATGTACGATAATCAACCGTAGTACCCGAATGCGTTGGATGCAATGATAGTTACGACTCAGAGGCGGCTGTCCAAGCTACTCCGTGATAGTCGCCGATCTTGAAATTGCAGGGATAATAAACTGAGTCCAGAAGCCTAAGACCGCAGTTTTTGGCACGCACAGTTAGATCTATACCCCAAATTCTGTAGCAAATAAACATTGCTGGTCACAAAAATTGTGGACCACAAAGTCTATCACTAGAGTCGTCCTTTATCATGACCTTGAGCCTCCTCACCAAAGACTTGCCCAAACGCTCTTCCTATCTCCGGGAGCATGTCCTGTGTGACAACTCCACGACCCTCCTTATCGAACGCACGCTTGCTAGCGGTCCTTGTCACCAAGCTACCGCCGATTGCGGCCAGCAGGGGCATCCTCGAAGCCGCTATCCTATTCGCAACAGGATCTCTGCCAGACAAAACTTAGAACTTGAGGGATAGACAGGAGGAAGTCCTCTTTACCCAAATGCACCGTCCTCGTAACATTTTCCCCAGGCAAGAAAGGTGCCAACACAGCCGCTCAGAACGTCTCCTTGCCCTCCGCATCGTTTGAGTCCACCTTCGATATCAACTTCGATGGTCTCCTGTGTTTTTTCTTTCTCCTCATCCGCACTTTCCAGCTTGCTTTCCTTCAAACTTGCTGCTTCTCCAGTGGTATCAATGGAGATAATGTCCTTTGGGCCCTTCTGCAGCACGGTTACGCCGCCCAACGCACGAGAGACTAATCCTGCCCTCTTTTCTGGGGCTGTAGACGGATCGATCCCGACTTGTTCACTTAAGCGTTTGAATTCCACGACGTTTGGGGTAACAACGGAACGTCGATAGCCTCGTATCAAGGAAATGTCCTTACCAACTATCCAGAGGGCATCAGCGTCTAAAACGATAAACATGCCTTGCTTGCGCGCTAGAGATAATGCCAGTTTAGCGAATTTCTCCATGTAAGGTTCACGTCCTAATCCAGGTCCAATGATAAGAACATGCAGACGTGTGAGTAGCGACTCCATGGAGGGTTCAACTTCTTCAGGAGTCCTAACGAACCGAATTTAGAGGCAAAGCGGTGGGAAATGATCATTACGCACGATTCCTCACGAAGGATGGGATGCACGATAAGATCAGGTGAATATGACTTGATAGCTCCAGCAGCAGTTGGAGAACAGATAACATGGGACAGGTCAGCACCCTGAATATGATGAGCTTTTAGCAACTCTGGACGATTTATGATATAACATACAAATCTGAGGGCAGACATTGCAGCAAAGAATGGCGCTCCGGTGTAACTGACGTCGTCAGTCAGATCTATGAGGCTTTTGCTCTTGCCAGAAGCTCACTCAAGGGCACCGCCAAGAACGCCAACACGGCCTGCAGATTATTCAATGAACTATCAAGGTTTCTGAATATTATAAGGAATACCTGATTGTCCTTTGTGTAGAGTCCCATTGAGAGGAGGTATTAGACGCTTGACCTGTTCAAAAACGGGGCGTGGAATGGACATGACAGTTCTAGTCAGGATTGATTGTGACATCATTCATCACATTTAGTTTAATATTGAAAAAAAACGTCAGTATCTCGAGTCGTCCTCAACTGAGTTTATTGAATGGTCTCATTTCTATTTTTCTTTTCTCTTCCTTTTTTGAGTTCTATGCAGGCGATGCATAGTTCGTTTGTTTACAAACTAAGCATTCGATGGTAAAAGTTGGAAATTAACCCGAGATTACTGATAAGATATGATTACTATCAGAAACTCAGAACAGTCATTTTAATTTTTCAGCACCGCTTCCAGCTTCCTTTATGCACCTGATCTGTCATACATGTCATACTTGACTCTCAGCGACAACATGTTGAATGCTATGACTCAAGACAACGGAAAGAACGGCTCCGTGCTTGCCCCGTGGCCAGCCTGTGGCTTGAGCCACAGCTATATAACCTTGGTATCCTGAAGCCAGTCGTTACTCACTTAGCCTTTCCCTTAAACTGGCTTCCTTGCTTGTCTCGACTCTTCAAAAGGCCTTTTGCAACACAGGTGCAGAAGCGACTATTTCAAGCCCATATAATGCATCCTCCACTTCACCGCACCCTAATCTTGCCGCATTACCTACCGACATACCCTCAGTTATAACCTTTCTGTTCTCTTTTTCGGCACTATGGGACTGGCTAAAGCTCCTTGTGATCGGAAGTGCATTTGAGGCCTCTCGCCGTCTGTTCTTTGGCGGCTACAATAAAATTATTGACTCGTTCTTCGTCACGGCGACTTTTGAAGACGGGGACGACAGTTTTAGTTCGTCATTATAACGCTCATTCTCTATGATAATCAAGATATCTTGCAGACTGGATGATGGTATGGCTTTCCAAGCAACCTTCATGGAGTATGTTCATTACACATTGGCAGTCTTTCATTACTCAGTCGTCTTCCTCACACAGGTAAAGCACGCGACGTCCACATCAGCACTAAGTCATTTGGATTGGATAGTTCAGCGATTCTTGTTCGCGGTGAAGAGGATAACGCAAGTGCTCTTGTGCAAGGCAGTCGCAAACTGGCCTATGTCCCCTCAATATCAACGACACAGAATTTCTTCTATCGAAGGCATTGGGTAACTGTCAATCGATATCGAGAGAACACTGGTTACTACAATCGCCCCGAGGAACGATTAACAATCAGGTGCGTGTGCTTACTAGACAGAAAATTGCACAATTTAAACACTCGACCCGTCAACAGGATTATGACAAGACATCACAGCTTCCTGGATGCGCTTCTCCTCGAGGCCAAGAAGGAATACATGACTGTCCAGGAAAATACTATTTCGATATATGTTTCAGACTCGTGAGTTAGGGCGATACCACCTTGTTGGACATATCGGTGACTTTTCGTTTACAGAAGAGACGACTGGAGGCATGTAGGCAGTCGCCCTAAACGCCCTCTTAACTCCATCGTTCTTGATCCTGGCGCAAAGGATTTTCTTATTGAGGATGCTCGCGACTTTCTTGCAAGTAAACCATGGTACTCGAAGCGAGGGATTCCTTTCCGCCGTGGCTATCTACTGGTAGGTAGGTCTACGTGCTTCTCTTTCTGCCGCTTTTGTTGATCCATGGCCAAGTATGGCCCTCCCGGGTCAGGGAAGACCAGTATCATCCACAGCCTTGCTGGCGAGCTAGGGTTGGATGTGTATATTATCTCATTGTCTCGGTCTGGGATGGATGACGCGTCGCTGAGCGAACTGATATCTCAGTTGCCTGGTAAGCACCTGCATGACTACAAGACAAAATGCCTCTGACTTAATCTATGGAAGAAAAATGCATTGCATTGATGGAAGATATCGATGCTGCTTTTAACCAGATAATAAATCGTGATGAGGATGATAAAAAAGAAAGCTCATCGACGGAAAATCCATCTGGCCCTAAACCGAGTACTAGCAGGTTCGTCCTCACATCCTTCCAGTTAAGAATCGTCCTGATAGTGTGAACAGGGTTACTCTTAGTGGCCTCCTTAACGCTCTGGACGGCATCGGGGCCCAGGAGGGACGCATCCTTTTCGCCACGACAAATAAATACCAGTCTTTGGATCCCGCGCTCTGCCGTCCTGGTCGAATGGACGTTCACATTGAATTTAAGCTCGCAAGTAAATTCCAAGCTTGCGAGCTATTCCGATGCTTCTACTTGCCCGAGGATGATGACGATGACACCCCTGTCGACGGCTCCGAAGACTCAGTTACTACTGCAGACTGTTCAAACGACCCTGCCCTTATTGATTTCGACGCCCATTCTGATTCATCAACACTGGTTTCAAGCATGGAGCCGTCTTCTGTCGACTCTCAGAGTCCAGATAAAGCTATAATGCATGGCTTTTCTCACCTCGAACGAGCACCAAAGTTGACTCGTACAAATGTTCTGGAGCTTGCACGTCAGTTCGCTGAGGCCGTTCCAGAACGGGCGTTGTCCATGGCGAGCTTACAAGGCTACTTGATGACCTATAAGACTCGACCGTTCCATGCCGTCAAAGATATATCTGATTGGGTCGAAAGCGAACGTTCGAAAGCTTTACCGTCTCCACCTTTGGAAATACAGAGCAGCCCTTGATGTACAATTACATCGCCCACCACACGTTACCTGCTGCAAAATCAGCAATCATTTTCAACAAAACTGTTGTTCTACTTTAGTTCTAGTATTGTAACTGTACTAATAGAATGCAACGAAAGATAATAATTTAGCAGCGATAATGGTGCTCGATATTTTTCATGCTCATGGACTAAGTAAACCGTAGGCTCATGAGCCAGAGCTTGTCTTGTCAAATCCACTGAGTCGATGCGACTCGAACTGTCAAAAAGGTTTGACATATCATGTATCATTTTGTGCAACATTTGATCGTTTTTTTGCAAATGGCAGGCAAGTGGTCATCAGCTGGGATCTATCAATATCTGATGATAGAAGCGACAATTTGCAATGTTGAACTCAGCCAGTCACTGACATTTGAGAGCTAAGAGGTGGACTCTATGAAGGGTTGTTCAATGTTCAAGTGAATTACGAGCAAGAATGAAAACTCGGGACGGTTTGGCACGTTGATTTAGTGATGTGATCTGACATGGCAATTGATTGATCGTACGTAATACTGTTGCGCCAACTTATTCTCGTCCTGTCGTCAAAGCTCACTCGGTGCTACCAATCCCCCATGAAAAAATCAACTCATTGTAACATTCCTGATCTGAATTTCGTGCAACCAACGTCGCTTCGAGCTCTGATGCGCCTATCTCCAAATCATCTGGCACCGCAATATGCTATTCGCCTGTTGTACAGTAGTTGGAGTGGGCGCCCCTGTCACATCTCTTGAAGCCGGTCTCAAAGCACCGCTGTCTCTACGGTCAAGTCATTCCCATTGGGCTCTACCGGATGGTAACAGTTGTGGTGTGCGAAAATGGATAAGGGGCTAGACACCAAGCCCTCTGTGTTGGTGCTGGTGCTGGAGCCTGGGAGGATAAGTGGGTGTTAGGTGCATTGGAAATTCTCAACTTCCACATATAGTCCGAAGTGGTCACTTGCGGAGAGTTGAGACATGCATCAATTGCCTTTGTCACCTACTGCCCAAAGATCATCTCCAGAGATCAACTGAAACGTGATCTCTCTAGATGCTGTGACCCCTGGAAATTACCTCTCTCAAGACTATAAAATGAAGGTGAATGGAAATGATAGTGGCGGCATCTTCGTTGACGCAGATCCCCACCCTCTCCCTGTGTGCAGGTCACAGCCGCGAGCCGGTCCTCATCGTACTTCCCAAGAACTGGATTCTTGTAAACAGTCTACAAGTCGTTAAATGTTTGGCCTTCCCTTTTTTGTATCTGCCCTCTGGATCACATCCCTAGTGGATGGGGTTAGTGCAGCTGGAGCTCCTGAACGCCGTTCTCGCACTGGCACCCGGTACGATCGGTCTGTAAAAACTTGGACACAGGTCGACAAATTCCAGGGTGATGATTTCCTTAAGTGAGCGCTCTTCGTTCTAGTATCGTACCGCTTGAATGAAACATTGTCAAAGTGGCTCTTGGAACTTTTTCGACGACGCTGATCCTACCAATGGATTAGTGAACTATCAGAACGCCGATGACGCGAAATCGAAAGGTCTGGCTGTTGTTACAGATGGGCAGCTGGTTTTATCTGTAGACGACACAACATCGCTCCCTCCGGGAGGTAAACGCGATTCGTAGGTTCCGTATTATAATCATTAATGCTGCTTTTGATCTTTCCCAATAGTGTGCGAATAAGCACTCAAAAGACATACAACGGAGGACTATTCATCGCAGATTTCGCAGCTATGCCTGTTGGTTGCAGCACCTGGCCAGCTTATTGGAGTGTTGGCCCCAATTGGCCTGCAGGAGGTAAAATAATGGAGCTGTGTATAGTTTTTTTGGTTCTTAAGCAATACTTCATTCAGGCGAGATCGACGTTTTGGAAGGCGTACAAAACTCTGATACGAACCAATACACTCTGCATACAAGTGCTGGGTGCTCTTCTGACTCGACTATAAGCACTACCAGCAAACTCTTGGGGACAACCTGTGAAAGTAGTGGCTCTGATAACAATGGCTGCGCCTTTAAGGACACAGATACCCGAAGCTATGGTCAAGGTTTCAATAGCATAGGCGGTGGTGTCTTTGCTCATCTATGGGATTCGGACGGTATCAAGATATGGCACTTTGCTCGTGGAGAAATACCAGCAGACATTACAGCAGGGACGCCCGATCCAACTTCGTGGCCTACCCCAGCAGCTCAGTTTCCACAAGCGACTTGTGACATCTCCCAACATTTTTATGACCACGTCTTGGTCATCGACACAACACTCTGTGGTGATTGGGCTGGTGCAGCATATCCAACGTCTGGTTGCCCTGGAACATGTGCAGAGGCTGTTGCAGATCCAAGCAATTTTACGAGTGAGTTTAATACGAAATACCCAGGATTCTCAACTAAAGCGGTAAATTCCAGATGCCAAATGGAAGGTCAATTACATTGCAACCTACCAGTAACCTGTTCCGAATAGTGCAATATCTGGTGTACATAGGATGCAATGACTTTGGAGAATCAGAATATCAGCGAACCAGTACCTACATACCAGCTGAGCACTCTATATGATTTAAGCCCTTGATCATATTCAAGTTTTGACCAGTATTGAACTTCGAATCATCACCCTCACGGTCACTGTTCATTACCCTTGAAGACAGATCGCCTGAAGCTACGATTCAGTGCTGCATCCTTACATTTCAGTGTTACCTTCTAGGAACTCTTGAAAATCGACACGTAACTGCTGATGTTTACAATAAGCACACTGAATGGGAGAAACTGTGGACGGACACTAAGCGATGTGATGGTTGTAATGCGACATCGGATCGACACCTATTATTCAACAATGGTACAATGAACAAAAGGACTCTGCCCAGAGATGGCCTTTTTACTTGAAGCGTCTGTGGACTTCTGACTGACACCTGGCCACCATTGTCCGATTACGATGAATATAAAGGCTCCCTTGTATCCTCCCTCTGATATCTTTCTGACATGTTATTTCCACTCTCGCTCGTTTTTCTCTCTATATTTTTCTCTCTTGTTGCAGGCAACACAAATGACATCTCTTGGACCCGTCGCCGTCATCATCAGAAGCGAGCTCGTCTACTAAAGAGGGGCACTTACACGATAACGGACATGTATCAAGGTGCTGATTTCTTAAAGTGAGTTGGTCGTGTTTAAAATACTTTCTTTGTCCCTACCGGTCATACTAAGCCAATGCCCATGTCAGCGATTGGGATTTCTTCACCTCAGCGGATCCTACGCACGGCACTGTCAACTATCAGAGCCAGTCAAATGCTGTGGCCAAAGGGCTTGCGTTTGTTCAGGATGATGGGACAACAGTTCTCGCCGTCGATAATACAACAGTATTGACTCCAAATGCCCCGCGCAATTCGTAATTGTTTTCTTTGCTCTGTGAAATTTAAATCCATTTACAGTCTTATGCAGGGTACGAATCACGACGAAGAAGACATACAACCAGGGCCTATTCATTGCTGACTTTTCTGCTATGCCACATGGGTGCAGTGTTTGGCCGTCATATTGGTCCGTTGGTCCTAATTGGCCTGAATCCGGCGAGATCGATGTCGTCGAGGGCGTCCATAATCAGGAAACGAATCTCTACACCTTGCATACTTCGTCCAATTGTTCCCTAGCAACTGCTTCTGAGCAGCTTCTTGCTACCAGCGAAGTGCGCAGCACAGAGTGTGCCAGTAGCGGAAAATCAAATAATGGTTGTGGCTTCACAGACACAGACACAAGGTCATATGGGCATGGTTTCAACATTATAGATGGTGGCGTTTTCGCTCATCTATGGACCGATGAGGGTATCAGCGTGTGGCATTTCGCCAGAGGTGAGATTCCTGGCGACATCACTTCAAAGACACCCGATCCATCGACTTGGGGCGACCCTGCTGCGTTTTGGTCTTCATCGGCGTGCGATATCGCGTCTCATTTCCATGATCATTCTCTGGTACTCGACACGACATTGTGCGGTGACTTTGGAAACCCAACCTATGCAGCGTCTGGTTGCCCAGGAACTTGTGCGCAAGCGGTTGCTGATCCAACAAATTTTGACTGTGAGTTGCCGCGGTTCTCAAAGTTGACCTGCAATCTAATTTGAGTCTGAAGTTGCTCGGTGGAAAATAAATTATATAGCAGTATATAATTGAAGGACTTAATAGAGAAATAGACTTCGTGTAACACTTGATATATGATACGCCTTCAAACAAGCGTTTCTTCAACTTCAATGATGATGACCCACGTTGTGTTTACGGAAAAGGCCGAAGTTTTATGTGATTGATCCTCTTCCGTTCCGCTATCATCATCATGGATGACCAGCGGCCGATTTCCGACAACTCCCCAGCCTGGCCAAGAAGAGCTTCTCGTGTACGTCGTGTGTTCTCTTTTCCAACCTATTTCCTTGATCCTCACATCATCTAGGCATGTGCGAATTGCAGGTTTGTCTCTCCTTTGTCTACGGAGTCGTTCGACACTTACATTTCAACAAGACGTGACAAAGTTCGATGCGACGGTGCAAGGTAAGCTTTCTATCCTATTCGATGATGCAACCTCAACCAAATTCTCTGTAGACCTTGCACTGGTTGTGCCAAGAAGGGCTTCACTGCAGATCAGTGTGTGGATGGGTGTGATCATTGCCGACGTGCTCGCGTTCGCTGCGAGGACGGGAAACCATGTCAACGATGCAGGGAGATGCAGTTGGAGTGTTCTGAAGAAACATCCCATACAGTACGACAAGGGTCACCCAGCCTGACTTCTGGAAGATCAATGCGCAACAACGCCTCCGAACGCGCAAAGCTAGCTTGCACAAATTGTCGCAGAGACAACAAGAAGGCATGTAGCAATTTTTTTCGCCGTGGAACAGCGTGATCTCAATGTCATACAGTGTGACGACCAACGTCCTTGTTCGCGTTGTGTTGCCCGTAACGAGGAATGCGTTCATGTCAGTCGTGGCCCTAAATTGGTGAAGCTTCGGTGTGAAGCCTGCAGAAAGGACGGGAAACGTTGCGAAGACGTTCGACCGTGTGCAAACTGTATTGAGTCTGGTCAGCCATGCTCTACTCAACCTCGGAAAGGTCGAGGGCACGGCACGCGAGTCAAAGCGGTGAGTAGTGTGTACTTTTTGTGACAGAACTTGCTGACACAGCATTCATAGGCATGCGTGAGCTGCAGGAAAGCTTCCTTCTATGTTATTGACTAACGAACTGGCTACTGACTCGTTCCTTTCTCAGGCGCGATAAAATTCGCTGCGACGGGGTCAGGTAAAGGAACACCGTCGACTGATTAGCAATTTGTTCACCTCCCCTTTTAGGCCATGCGCGTCCTGTGTGCGCAAAGGGTTGGAATGTATTGAACGTGCATGCAAGGAATGTTCACGTGATGGACGTGCAGCAGAATGTACACATCGAAAGGCTCAATCTCTTTCTATGGCTGAAACATCAGGTGAGTTAAAACAATGTGATCATGATTGTGCGCACCATAATATTTATATGTCAGGGTCGCAAGACATGGAGGAAAACAGTCCAAGCAGCTACACAGCGCCCTCCGAAAAAGACTACGCCTCACAGGCTGTGCAACAACGTGTCCATCTTCCTCCCATTTCTCATCCTCCATACCCGCCTCCTCCGCCACATGTTCTGTATCCGCCACCGAACCACCTGAGCCACATGGGACCTCCTCCTGCGCAGTATTACTATCCTCATCAGGGTATGATTGGCCCTGGTCAACCACCACAGCCTCCTATGCAGCCATACATTCCGCATGTTCCGAATGAACGTCCAGCATATTATCCTGCAATCGACCCAAACATTGATGGTCAATCTTCCTCTGGACCGAGTGGTTATCCAAGCAACTCGAACACTGGACAACAGGATGCAGGTCCCTCGGGCGCTTCCCTCGTTTCGACCAGTCGTTAAACTTGTGCACGCTTTCTTATATGTTATGACTCAAATGATGATATTGTATTCTGTAGCTTTATGCCGCCTTTCCTTGGTACGGACTGGCGAGTACATGTATATATATATATAGTTCAGTCAACGATTGCTACTGCCTTGGCTGTTTGTTGAAAGCGATCAACAGAAGTTGATATGTGTTTGGCGTACTTGGAAAGAGAGCGCTTGGTTTGAGGCGCCCGCGTCTCAATCGCGTTACCCTTCAATGTTTTTTATACTCTAAATTCTCGCTGCACGCGCCCACGTTCCTTACTAATTTTATACACAATGGACAAGCCTGATTTGTCTCCCGAAAGGTTGGATGCAATTGAGAACATCTGTACAGACTAATCTTAAGCTTAATTTTTTTTAGGCCAATGCCAAAAGTTACCTATTTGGACAGACAAAAGGTTTAGGAACTTTGAACATTGTAAATAACTTTTTCTCATCGTTCACAGAGGAAACGAACGATCACAGAAGATGGGTGTGTACTTTTGCATTACTAAATCACAGGAGCACTAAGGAGGAATTACAGCCTGAGCGATCCATTAAACCCGACTTCTACCACTGCTACTCCTCCTCGAACTCCTCCGAGTGAAAAAGAGAACAGAATGATGAAAGTGGCTACCATGCCAGTGGGTACCGCGTGTCCGATCGTATGTTACTGCCCAACTGACTTGCTCCAGGCTCCCGCGCTGTCAAAAGTCGAGTAAGTTGCATCGACCCAACCATCACGTCAAAATGTGCTCAATGTTCGAACAGTCTCCCTGGCCCGGCGCCAAAACGCGCTCGACGAAACTCCAACGAGTCTGTCCGAAGCACAACGACCCTCAAACATAAGAAGAGCGCATCATCAGTATCTATAACCCGTGCTGAATTGAAAGCCATCGCATCAACAGCTCAACTAGGCTCTCCTAAGAAACCACCATCCATTGCTAGTGCAAAACGATCTTCGTCCCGGTGCGTTTTCTACACCTTCGGCCAGAGATAAGGTCTAAAGTTTCTCTAGACGCCCAGGTTCACCGGAGACCGAAGCTGACGATAATGCGTCTATAGCTGATTCTACGACAAGCGTAGGCAGAATTAGGCGAAGTGAAGCTCAGCGCATCGAATACCTTAAGAATGAGCCACTTTGTGGAGCCTTAACGAAAGATAGTGCCGAATGCAAACGTTGTGGGAAATCCGTCCGTCTTGGTGGTAGAACGACTTATAGGATCCGCCCTTGGGAAATGCATCGAGCTAAATGCGATCAAACACCTCTGTAAGTGTCTTCCATTTCATATGAGAACACTCCTCAGGCTCACGTTGTTTCTTCCCCAGTCTCGAAGACGACGCGAGTGACGATGCCGAAAAGTCGAAACAACGCGCAAAGACGGAGGAACAGCGGATCGACATCTTGACTAATGACCCGAATGTTTCGTCGGTGAAGCCTCATGAAGTCCTTTGTCGCAACTGTGGAACTTGGATTCGTTTGTCAAATAAAGTCCCCTACAAACTTGCGAACTGGAAAGCACATACCCAGGTTTGTCAAACATCGACCAAGTATGAATAAGTTACTTCTCACTTGGCTACATTTTAATGATTTCACCATAGGCATCAACCTAGTGATCGTGTGGCGGCAGCCACAAGGAAGTTACGGCTTGTTAATGATTCACAAGTCAAGTCTTATACAGAACACGCAGTTGTTTGTGCTTACTGTAACGTCACTGTTACTTCGAGCGGTAAAGGCGAATACAAGGGCGAGTATAACCTACTTGCTTGGGTGGAACACAAAGCTACTTGCACTCGGTAAGTACTCAAACAGCCTGCATCTCGTAGGCATCGGTAGCTAATAGCATGTAGCACTCACAGCACCTCTCCGAAGGTGAAGCAAGCGGTCTCCCCCTCGACATCGACATCAACATCGGACATTTCGACCGTTCCCTTTCCAACACACCAATCTCACTTTCCTGCATCTGTGACCACAGAGGCCGTTACTGTTGCACTGTGCGATAGTCAAGGGCGACAGACTAAAGGTACTAAGCGGCATCGTGAAGAGGATGACAGCATCAACCAGGCGCTGCATGGGACAGAAGAAAGACCAACTACCCGTGCCCGTACTGAGGCTCCAGAAGCTTCAATCAAAGGATCAACTAATACTACCAGTTGGCTTGCCCTTCCCTTTCAAGCTTTCATTAGAGGCTTCAAAGAGAGCCTCACTCGTTAGAAGTATGTATACCCTCACTTATACCTTTGTCGTAGAACTTGGCTGCGACAGCCCGTTCACATACCTGCAGCGAACAACTTTCGTTCATACTACCGCTGTTGTATCCGTTTTAGTACCCATAATAATGATATCCCAGGTGCTGTTTCCAGGTTGTGTGCTATATATACGTACGCTTGGCTTTTTTGGCATTTCGACCCTTGCTCAATCGACATCGGCCATTGCCGCGTTCGCCGTGTGTTCACCATAAACCAAACTTGAGCGTTTGTAATTTTCCACATCTCACCAACATACCCAAAAGCGAACCCCCCTCCCCCTTCCCCCAGAAGCGCCTTAACCCTAGAACGCGTAGCCAAATTTATCAGACCTGTGTGGGAGGACCCGTCAGAAACATTTACCTGTAATTGACGTTCTTTAAGTATAGCAGATGTCTTCCTCGGCTCAAAAACAACCAAAAAAGAATGTAAGTTCTCGACATGTATTCGACCCATTCTATTGAGTTGCCCACATCAATCAGCAACGCCTTAGTCCTCTTTCCATTCCAACCTTGTACGTGATACTACCACTTTGCTTATATGTGGCGATACTAACAATTTCGGGCTATCTGCCTGTAGGTCCGAAAATACTAGTGACGACGACATCCTTACGCCTCTTTCCAGGTAAGCCTTTTGGTCGTCTGCACAATAAATCAGATGTTTATTCAGCACTTGTAGTGAAGCAGAAGACGCAAGTCCTGCTAGTAGATCCGTGCAATTTACTGAAGCTGAACTGGCTCGAAAAAAGGAGCTAACAGACGATCCAACGGCCAAACTCCTCAGCCCTTATCTTGTTCAATGTCGGACTTGTAATTCAATCATTAAACTGTCCAAAAAGAGTCGCTTCGATGCGTGCCACTGGCGAAAACACAGCTCCCGATGCTCAAAGAGACATTCCGAATCCTCTGATACAAACGCGAAGGTTGGGCCAGGAACAACCAGCGATGTACGTTTGGCTATAACATTTCGACTTCACCCCATCGACCCAGATGTGTCTAGATTATTGGGCCCCGGCATCCGATTTCATCGTCGGTTCCAGACATCAAATCTAAAAGGAGAACTACGGATTCTGTTGAGCTGGACTCAATGATTCAAGACGTTGAATCTAAAAGCAGCATTGTACCTTCAGTTGAATCGGAGCCTCTGGCACCAAAATTCCGATCAGTACCTTCTGCCTCCATCTATCCTCGAGGCATCCCAGACCCACCCTGGCCCATGGCTGTATTACCTCCGCAAATCGCTCTTGCAGAATATTTTCGTCGCTCGCACGGCAAGTCAATTCAACCTTCTATTTCGGCACATTGGCAGGACTGGAGTTGGGATCAACTACTTATTCCTTGCTTCATGTTGGACCTCGATTTCTCTCCACGTTTATTTCCAGAGAACTCGGATTCCATGGGCAGCAATGGTGCTCAATAATTTTTTTCTTTACCTCAGCCTTGACCTGAGATATACCTTCTTCAAACCTTCCATTGCCTTGGAAGACTCTTGATTCTCTAGATTTGTTGCATCCTCTATTGTCTGTTCGTAATGTGGCCCACGAATTCAAGATGTATCATTAACTATCTCTATCCACCTGTCAGTCCGAAGTATATTACCTATGTCCCATATTACATCCTTTCAACATTCGTTTCTACTATCCTATATTCAAATTACCTATGTGTAATAATGTACTGTGCATACACGAAGAAAATAAAAACCAAGCAGTTTTTACTCGTCGTGATCCATTGGGGGTGGCTTGTAGATACCGCTACGCAACATTTCTGCAACTATGGGGTCATCCTTGGCCGTCGATCCTCTGTCAGAATAGGCTCAGTCGGCAGAAGATGACACGGGAAAAGGAGATTTCGCACAAAACAGTTCGAGCCACTTCTCTCATGATCATACCGCTTGCCATATCAATTTTAGTGACCCCATGGACACCGTCGGCGCGCGACGGACCAACGTTCAGCATCATAACGGTTTTTTTCAATTCAACAGCGTGTTTGAGTAATCTGAGGAATGAGATAGATTAATTGGGGCTCAGTAAAAAGGACCTGACCTCTCACCGGTAGGCAGAATATGTCGCAAGGGTAGTGCCTATGACCAGCAGTTTGTCACAATTTTCAACATATTGATATCTTTATAAGAGGCAGTTGGAATCGACTTCAAATACCGCAAAGGAGCGTACGACTGCATTTTGATTTCTTGTGGTATAGACTCTCCGAAGAAAATCACTTCGGGCTTGTGCTATATAGATGATTGTAAGAGTATGAATCTCAATGCAGAATCCAATGGAACAGACAATGTTATTGATTCGATCCTTTGCAAGACACGATGGACAATTGGGCACAATGTAATCACTGTATGAAATTCCCAATCCTTCCACGGCGACCTTGAAAGATAAAGACTATAAGACCTCGATCAATAGATACCCGGATTTGTAACTCACATCACCATCTGGGTTAGTTCTTGGTTGAGATGAAGTTCTTTCCATCTCATCTGCAAACTCTTTCAACTCCGGGTTTTCACTCGAGAGCCAATCCTGGAATGAGTCGCGGTCTATGGAATGCCCGTACTTGCAATGCACGCGCTACCATCACGCCACAAAGGCTTGAGATCGCCGTACAATACACATCGATTCACGTACATGCAATGTGCCATGGAGTTCTAAGATAGCTCGCTGAAGCCTGACTGGGCCCCAATGATGACCAGCTTTTTGATGAAGTGCTTTGTGGTGAAGTCCGTCGACATTCTGACACAGTTGAGAGGGCATATTCTAAATGTATGCGAATGCGCTCACTTGAGTGATGAGATGAGGGACAACGGAAGTGTGTTGAAGGGCTGCGAGTGCAAAATGGGTTGTATTAGGTTGAGCATCCCGAACAGGAGGATATCCTAAGTAGGATCTCAGCCTGAGCAGTTGCAGAATTAGAGAATACTAGCATGGATTCGATAATTTCACACACCAATAACGTTGCCTTCCAATGGAAAGGAAAAGTCAGTACAGCTCTCGATTTCAATGCATCATCCATCTCACCGGAAACGATGTCCCTTTTCAGTCTCATCTATTAGTTCATGATAAAATATAGGCCTAAAGCATGAGTTAAAGAGCGCTGCGCAATGCCATACGAACCGATACCGACTTGTAATTTGGGTTCATGTATCGGCCGTCATTTCCTCGGTATGCGCGTATGCCAGAGTCAACACTGACGCCCGCACCGGTCAAAACAGTGGTCTTTCCTTTGCCGATAAAATCTGCGAGCCTAAGAGTAGCCTCTGATGGAGAAATGGGCTTTGCAGAGGAGGAAGCTGAAAGAATAGCCTGCGGCAGCCCTGGGACAGAAACTCGCATGTGACTGTCGAAACCAGAGTAATCTCCGTTTACCCGATCATCCGGCATGTTATCCTGCTCTCTACCATCCACGCAAAATCGTGCACAAAGCAACAGAAAACTAAAATGAACCCACACCCGCCTCCAAGTGTTCTACAGACTCCTGGGTTTGCTCATTACTCACTGGCATGGTCCCCGTTTCACACTACCCGTATGGCCGTCGCGTCGTCGGCCAACTTTGGGCTCGTCGGCAATGGGCGTCTTCACATCGTGTCTCTGGCACCAGGGCCTACAGGACTTCCTCAACTGAATATAGACAAATAGTGCGTTGCTCTATGCCAATCATTATACTAGACTGAATGTCCAAGATGCCAGTTATGAAACTCAAGATGGGCTTTATGACGTTGCCTGGTCTGAAATACACGAAAATCAGATAGTGACGGCCTCAGGAGACGGTTCAATCCGACTTTGGGATGTCATGCTAAAGGTACAACCTTCCTTATAGACTAATCGCCCGCAAGTTCATCCATATACTCCAGGACCTACCTATACGCGCCTGGCAAGAACACACACGCGAAGTCTTCTCTGTAGATTGGTCTAATCTCAAGAAGGACACTTTCGCATCTTCGTCGTGGGATGGAACAGTCAAACTGGTATTTTTTGTCTATACAACCAATATCGAACACCGTTCTTATTGATTTACAGTGGTCACCAGAACGACCGAGATCTCTAACTACTCTTCAAGCTCATCATTCTTGTGTCTACCAAGCGCTTTTCTCCCCGCACCAGCCCGATATCCTCGCGACATGCTCGACGGATGGAACGGTGAAAATGTTTGATCTTAGATCTCCTGCTTATGTTCCTTCTGGGCCGACCACCAACAACTTCACCAATCCGATGTCCGCAGCGGTACTCACGATACCTGCATCTTCGGGCGAAGTTCTTTCTATCGATTGGAATAAATACCGACCGATGACACTAGCAAGTGGTGGTGTAGACAAGATTGTCAACATCTGGGATTGCCGGATGATCAAGCTTGGAGAGCTCAATCAAGTTGGCGGCGCTCGTGAAACGCAGCTATTTGGACACGAATATGCCGTGAGAAAGGTTCAATGGAGCCCTCATAGAGCTGAGCTTTTGGCGACAGCGAGCTATGATATGACTTGCCGAGTGTATGTTAACCCCTTAACTCTATGAACTTTTATTAAAATTAGGGAAATTTTAGGTGGAATACAGCTCCCGCTCCAGGAAGACCACAACTGATGTATATCCACGACCCCCATACGGAGTTCGTGGTTGGGTGTGGCTGGTCCCTCTACGAAGAAGGAGTATTGGCAAGTTGCGGCTGGGATAGTAGATTAAATGTCTTTCGCGTATAGACCCCTGTCAATAAAAAAGGTAACATAGTCAGGTCGAGCATAGTAATTATAATACAGTAACCTAAATAATCTAGTCAGCTTAAGTCTTCATCAGAAAGAACAGAAGTCCATGTTGAAGCCTGGCCGCGTTCAGTTTATAAGTAGTAATACAGGGAACAAATGAAGCTGAGTGAATATAATAAAAGACAGGTAGAAGTTAACGTTAACCTTGCACCAAAATCTTCAGACCTCATGGCTCTCCAGCTTCAACCGCCTCAGGGAGGACCAGTGTATTTCACGATGTCAGTAACTGGGTTATTAGGTCAGCCTGGCGGCATCTATGGGATATCGTACGACATATTCACGAACCCAACGGAAAGAGATCTGCCAGGAGGCTGGAATGCCCATCGAGGTGTGTACTGTAGCACTATGCAGCACAGATCCATGACATCTAACCATAGCTGTGGCAGCCCGAACTTATAAAGTGATCCACAAATTTTTAACCGATCATGGTTACTACCCTTTCCGGCAGAAGCGCCACTCTGAGCTAGCTTGCTTACTGT
>JABAJV010008677.1:0-28963 GCA_018854895.1 Tricholoma furcatifolium
GGGGCAAATAAATTTCAAACAAAAACCCGCACCCGTCATTAAGTTATTACTCTTCCATACTTTGTTGGATCTCGTCCTTCCAGCGTTCCGCGAATTCTTCGATGTCGCGACCGCTGCTTAAGTGAAGTACATCGATTGGAACCATGTTATGTTGGTACATCGGCGCATTAGACGTTGCTGCGGGATGCGCGCGCGAATCGATAACACGAAAGTCTGGCAGCTTTTTTGCAGTGTCTCCATTTTGCAGGCTTTGGCCAGACGTGGGGTGTGATCCATCCGCCAAAACGGCCAGCTCTTCGTAAGTGTACAACAAAGGGTCAGTGCGGGGTGCGTAGGGATTAAAGTCGATGATGTGTCCACGCGATAAGTCTCGAGTCAGGAAAAAGTCGAACGTGTCTAATGCCATTCTTAAAATTAAGATTTGGGATATTATGTTGCGATGAGAGCTTACAATCAGGAGTTGATTCCCAATAGCTGGAATTTCGTATATGCTTTCCCCAGTATTCTTGAACAGCGCGGGCAATTGACTGCTTCGTCGTCGACTCATTTAAAAAGTCATAGTAGTTCATATCACGCTGTGAAATCGCTATAAACATAATTTACTAACAATTTTTTTTCTAGCTGGCGTAACATACCGATGAGGACATTGTGTCGCACAAAGCATCTCAACTCTCGGCTACGGTCCATGGCGTACCATTTCCGCAAGACCAGTTCAAGCTCATGAGAAGATGGCGGATCATCGCACCCCGCAAATACATTTTCTGCACTGAGGTCATGATTGATAAAATCGGACGATTTGAGGAGCAAATAAACGTCTGATGGCGATGTGCATTTCAAAGGTGACGAGGCAGGAAGTATCCACGCAGCATCCTTAGAAAATTGTCAATTTACTGGAGTAGAGCTAATGGACGTAAGGATTACCTTTGGGGATGAAAAGTTGAGTTTTGGAAAGACAGCCTCGTAAGACGCAATGCATTCTCGAATCTGAGCGTCCAATTCAGGGAACGCAAAAGACGGTCGATCTTCAGGGTCCTCTTCATCGCTACCCTCATCATCCGATAAGGTGCTCTCTGCAGGTCTGAAGAAACTTTGAATTGGGAGCAGAGGGCCAAGGCAAGAATGGACTGACGCGTTTTCTGATCCTTCAGGGACAAAGACTCCATCAGAATCGAGGTAGTCTCGAAATTCTTGGGACAAAGGTCGTATTATAGTCGATTTAAATGTGAGAGCAGAAAAATGAGGGTACCATGACGAGAGTTGGAAAGAGAGAATGAAAGCTGTAGTTTGTGGTGGGAAAATGTTTGAAGACATTGTTGCCAATGTTGGATCAAACACAGATCAATTGTCAACTTTTACGAAGTATGTACTCGAATTTCAACGACGAAAGCATAAAATTTTTTTCGTGCAATTCCATAAACAAACGTATGTGCGATACATAATAAAGATAGATGCAGGATGAAGTTATACATATGTGTCCCAAAATATGGACGGGTATCGATTAATGAGCAATCTTGTGCCTGCCAGCAGCATATTCTTGAGCCCACCACTTGACAACAGGTCAGTATGAGTATAAAATACAAGATAACATGCAAATTCTCACCTCCACCATGAGCTTAACGCCCTCTTCCACGCCAACTATCGGCTCGTAGCCTAACACGCGACGTGCTTTTTCAATGTTGTACCAGCGGTTTACACAGCTGTACGACACCTTGAACCTACTAAATGTAGGTTCCTTACCCCTCAACCACGCAACCCATTCTGCCCCAGTGGCAGCCACCAACCCAGTAGATTTAGAAAGTTTAAAGTATTTGCGAGGCTGCCTCTTCCCTGGGAAGATTGCATCGAGGTGATGCCAGACGGTCCGGGGGAAGTCCCAGAAATAACACGGCTCGCCATTGGTAACGAAAAATGCCTGACCAGCAACTTGAAGAGGACTGATATCGGGACGATTTAACTTCGTCTTGGCTATCGAAATACTAGCCAGAGGATCGTAGCGGGTACGAAGAGGAGGATGTTGAGGAGCAGAAGTTGGGGCATTCCATGCGGCCTGTATTTTATCGGCATTGCGAGGAAGAGTGACATAAGGTCCAAGGGGGCGCGCCTCACATGTAGGAACACGATGTTTACCAGTAGTGAGGGTTATAGGAGGGAGAGGGTAGTTAACGAGCTGATCTTCTGCAGATGTAAGCGGAACCTTCTCTGGAGCCCAGTACTGTTCCTCTAATGTATCTAGAGGCGCTGAAGGAGGCGGCGTTTCTAACTTGTCCGCAGCGAGTATATGAGCATGTGCGACGTTTCCGACGTATGTCCAATCGAATAGGTTGGTATTGTCACCAATCTGGAAATGAGTCTGATTGTTTTCGTATACCGAAGACAGGCCCGCCATGACTTGGCGATCACCAGGTCTAGAAAAATAGTTTAGCATATAGGGAGGCGGATTGGAATTATTTTATACTAACCCGAAGATACCAGCAGGTCGGATGGCGACAGTTAGAAGGCCGTCCTTTCCATTAGCAGCCAAAACAATAGCCTCGGCCTTTGCTTTCGAGTCATTATATGCGTCCAGAGGTACTTCAGGGGGTTCCAAGCGCTCGTCGACGTCAATCAAGTCACCACCATTGAAGACCACACCTGCGGAGCTGGTGTACACAAGTTTGCGAACTCCAGTTGCTACGGCAGCTGCAATTATAGCTTTTGTGCCATCTACATTGACCTTAAAGAACAAGGCAGGGTTGTTTATTGTAGCTGGCGGCGAAGCTGTGTGGATTATACATGTAGTACCACTCTGTGGGAAGTGTCAGCAAGTGTAGACCGTTACAGAATATTGGACCGACTTTTCGAAGAGCATCTGCAACCTGGTCCTCATCTGTTATATCTGCAGAGTAGAATGGGACGTCATGATATCTTTGGACGATATCCAGGGTTGATACAATGTCACCCCGGTCTAGAAGTTGTTGCACTATATGCCTGCCAACGAATCCACTTCCTCCAATAACGAGATACACATCCTTGGGAGCCATGGAGGAGAACTTGGGGGTAGTGAAGAGAGAAAGATGTGGTCCGAGAGAGAGATGGTTGCAATGCGGTTGCAATCGAACGACTTCCAAGATTTTTGGAAAAGTTAGACGCGTGGCACGTGACTCGGCTTCAGCGCGTCAGTTTGAGACTGTCATTGTGTTGAACGACGTTGAACCAATGGCACTGACAACCATGGACATCCCCAGGACCAACAGAAAGTACACGCAGGAAGAGAAACAGCATCTGATAGCTAACCTCGAGCTAGAAGGTCTGTTGTGTTCTTTTTTTGCCAATGCTTCTCACTGACTTCTTGCAGTCACTCATCGGATACGTCAATTCGAATCATGGCTCGCAGATCGCCTTCAAAACTTTAACATGCATCAGGAAGGACACATTTCTCGAATACCAAAGCAGGTCCGAGGCATGACGATGCGCGAGTTTGGGGAAAAATACAACGGCAACGTGCAAGCCGCCCTCCGAGGCTTTCAGAAGGAAAAATTCGTGGCAGCAGGCGGTGAGGGCTCGTTGGGAGAGTTGGATAAAGATGCAAGGAAAAGAAAATGGATTGCAAGTCAGGAAAGCACCGATGCTAAAGATTCTGAGCCTAAAGCACCCAAGAATGGTCAGTTTTATCCTGTTCGATTCAATCTTTTCATTTTCATTAAAATTCCGCAGCTCGTATCGCTCCAGCAGCTACGCCTAAGAAAGCAGGATCATCGATGGGCCCAGGTACGGCTCAACGCGCACGCCTCTTGGCTGCGGGGAACAAGACTCCGGGAACCGTACGTGCATACCTCAAGGGTAATGAACATGGCATTAACCTTCGACGGTATAGGTTCGCACAATGAATCGTACCGCCCCTTCTCCAAGCCCTCAAAAACCTCGGCCTCCATTTGGTAGCAAACTGGGTAAAGCAGCTCAGGCCCCACCTTTCCGACCTGCCTCTCCAAGCAAACATACGACTAGCAAGTCGCGTGTGCCATCTATCTCAAATTTTAACCCCGAACTACCTGCGAAGGCACCTAAGTATCCTAACGATGGGCCTTCAAATGCACCGCGGTTACCACGCCGGAACGAAAGCATGCTCAGTGTTAATGGCTCTCCCCTTGCCAACCCCTACGAATTTGGCATTGGCTGGCTTAATGGAATGAATATGGATGAACATGACAGGGAGGAAACTTCTAATCCTGATCTTGCTCCCGAATCTGGTACATTGAAACGAACCAAGAGCAGCATAATGATACGACGTGACCCCTCTGTTGCATTCCCTCCTCGTCTCAAAAGCGATGAAGGACTTCATTCCCGATCAACTTCTCAGGCTAGCATGTATACAGCGCCCTCGCAACCACCCTCCCGAGACCATTCGTTGCAACCCCAATCACACTCACAGCCAACGCCGCAGGCGCAGCCCATGCATTCGTCCTCTCATTCATCCCAATCTTTATCGCAGCCCATTGAGACTCCTCAGCCAATGCGTGCACATACGCGGTCATTTTCAGCTTTGGTGGCTATACCTACTAAGGATGGCCACCTTCTCGAATTCGATCCGCTCCAGACATCGCCAGGGGCGCTGGAAGCTCTAGAAGGGATATCCGAGAGCGCGAAGAAACAGGCACGGACGGAGATGAGTAGATTGGTGCAACAGGCTGTTGAGAAGTGGAAAATCACCTAATCATACCTCATTGACATTACTTGCATATTTTCTCTTGCTCTTCGGACTCTGGAAGTTGCAGACAATCATAACTGGACCTTTTTGCACATGATACACATATGTATGCAGACTGAGTTGTACCCTAAAGTGTAGCATATACCTCTGTCTCTAATAAAGCGTTATCAAGACACATTTTAACACGCCAAAAGTTCTACATGAGCGGAACGACACTGTTGACCGCCTTTGTTGCGAACTTTTACCAAAAGCGGAGGACTGCGTGATGTAGCATTCGTACGCCGTCTACGGAATAGACTATTAGAGATTCCTTTGACGGCAAATAAACATGTCAGTGCTCACTTTTCGTTCAAATCTTGTAGCGCCAAGAACTCGACAAGAGGTATAGCACCAATTGCAAAACCTTGCCCTTGCGACAATGAAAAATGGCCAGTCGTGATATAACCAATAACAGATGATTCAGGAGGGATCATCTGCGACAACTAATCAAATAGTTTAGTTGCATGAGGAAAGGATTGTATAGGTACAAGCTGACCTCCTTTTCTTCCTCAGTTTCCTCGTCGAAACCTTGAATATTGCGCAAAGCCTGCTCCCACCTTTTCGCCTCGTCAGGAGAAACTTTATAGATGATAGCCAGATCCTCTGGAGCACCCCTCTTACACATCTTGATTCTAACCGTGACCAGAGCGCGTTTCATAAGATCATCGGCCTTCATAGTCGATGGCAATGGGTCATGACTTCGTTTCATGCGAAGTTTGTTGATTTCTTGCAATAAGGCTGCGCCAGCATTGAACATCTTTGAGATGTTCGAGACCACTGAGGGTACATCGCTTCCTCGCAGTAACCACATGCCCGGATCGTCGACCACCTCTTCCATTCGCTCCTCCCTCTGAGTAGATACGAGACCACTTTCCGTCGGGGCTGCATTGTCTTCTTCTTCAACTGTTGGTCGTGGAATTCCGAGTAAACCATGCCAATCGGGTCTCCATGGGTTCTTTGTTCCTAGTTTCTCATAGTTTGGGCGTTTAGCAGGTGGCTTTCTGTCCCACCTCGCCTTTTCTTCCTTTGCCTGCGCAGAAATATATGTTTCATAGCCTGTAGAACTTGGAAGATCCCGAGGGAAGTACGGGGCTCCAGCGTCAAAGGCTTGCGTTTGCCGCTCGCGCTGCCCACCGACTCGGGTTCCGGTGAACGTCAAGGAGCTAAAGAAGGCCATGGACCACCCTGAAGGGATGATTACGGTCCACCCATGAATTCCTTGTACCGGTGACTCGGGAGCTTCGAGGGAACGTTGGACGAGGAGGACTGGTATCCGGTCGTCCTGCCGGTCAGCCTTGAGCGGCGTTCCGGGGATTAAGAGCTACCAGAAGGACAATCAGTGACAAGACTATATTATGATGCAGAGGTCGCACTTTTGAACGCCTTTCATCCAAATCCTTCTTCTTGTAACGCGGCGTTGAGAGTTTAGCTCTCACACTCTCATCCCAAATTTGGCTTTGAGCCAATTGAGCTGAAGGGAAAACAGCTATGGAAGGGGTGTACTCCGTCGGGGGTGTCTGAGGCTTTGCATTCTTTGGTGGGAACCTAGGAGAAATTGAGCAACGAAAAAAAGAGAGAGAAAATGCCAATACTTGAGACGCGGGTCCACAACAGTGCATCCAACGACTGTACCACGACTCAACTCTCCAGAAGTCTGTATGTTTGTAAATCGAGTCCAGAACTACTCGAGCAACGTAAATCAGCAAACCAGTCACTCTGAAAAAGAAGAGTAACATACATTTTTAAAATCTTCTCTTTTATCCTGTGGAATTGGACTGAGAGCTCCTCTTAATACTTGATTAGACTTTGGGCCCATGATTTCAAATATATTGACTTGGCCGCGTAAGTCAGCAATCTCAATCTCAACCTCTTTTTCGGGGTTTTGGCGCTTATCAGATTCCAGGATCAGGGAAGCTGAGGTTTGGATAGATAACAAGACGTCTTCGTAGGCGGATGGGTGTGATATCAGCCATACGACTCGTATGCTTTCAGGACTGGGCTGGGAAACCGTTTGATCTTTTTCTTTACCCTTACCCTTGCGTTTGCGTTTGGAGGCTGCTTGATTGTCACCTGGTTCAGCATTCTGTTCATCCTCGCTATGTGGTGCATCCGTAGCTGGGATAGAGCCTGAGCCCGACGCTCTCCAGATCACGGTTGCAGGACAAATAAGGCCGAAGGGGTAGGCTCCCGATTTGTAGATGAAGGTTTCTAAAGCTCGTGAACCTGAGGAGTACCTGAATCGCTGTGAGATGCAGTTACATCATACACAATGAACATACCTCTTAGATCCAGGACTGGGGCCATTTGGGTCACAAGACATATCCAAAATCTTCTTTAGAATGTCTTCAGTTCCTTTGAGCTCTATGACAGAGTGATATGAAGCATCATGGATGATTGACCCATGCACTGATGCTCTGTGTGATGGCCTATACGACTTTTCGGTGGGACAAACTGCCTAGCATTGTCGTGAGTTCAATCAAAGGCTTTTATTTCCGGTATAACGTACAAGTCTGTAACCCCACATATTTTCCATTTTCATTCTTTTTGCATGCCATATATGAGTCTCAAGCCATAGTTTGTCTCCTAAACAGAAATGTGAACATGGAGAAGCTGGAATAAAGCGGAAACACGAACGTTGTCGTTTCACAAAAAGTTCAGTTCTCGTTAATCGCCTGCTCTTCCCCAGTTTTGACATAGAATGACGGGGTTTCTTGCGAAGGGGATCCATCTGCAAAGATCAAGTTCGCGTCGTTCTTTACTCGACCAGTTAGTTTCTAGCTACCTCCGATCGAGCCTTTTCACGTAGTCGGACAGGAACACGGCGAACATCATGACTAGCCGCCCTTCGGCGTAAGTGACGGGGAAGAGCCTGCCAAGCTCGAGACGTTGAGCTCGCGCTGTTTGAAGAAAAAGGGGTAAGCCAGTAGAAAGACGCGACATCCATGGATTTACCTGGCGTTCTTCATTGCATTGTGCATAGCATCGATTTCAAAGGCTCGCGCCTGGAATAAATCCGTTCACTTTCGTCAATAGCGCTGTAAAGGATTCGGTGTATACCTCAGCAAACTTTTCAACGTCGATCGCGCTCGGAAGACCGTTCAAACCTTTGCTATGATAAGTACAGGAAATTTGTGAATTCGAAGCAAGCTTACTGTTAACTGCACTTTTAGATGATGGTCCTGCTACCGCATTATCTGAAAAAGTCAGAGTTTTAGCGGGCTGTACTGCAATTGTGCGCGCCGCAGTCATCTTTAGTTTCTTCTTCTCGCGTCCAGTGAGTTCATCGCCAGCGCCATCTTTGCGTTTCTGAGCCATGGAAGAAAAGGTGCACGTCGAAACCTGAAAGACAAGACACTCGAGCCTGAGCGAAAACCAACGCGGCGGAGCCAAATTCTACAAAGCACGTGCTACGAACATCTCTCTTGAACACTTTCAGCACCGTATTCTCCCACATCCTGCTCTGCCATTAAGGATGGCTTCGTTGAGGGCCGCTCTGGCTTCAACGCGTACAATTTCCCGTACCTCCACCCCTAGGTTTTTCTCCAGTGCCCGAGTCTTGCGCAACGAGGCTAGCTCTGCCAACTTGGGAACTGAGCAGGTACAAAAGAAACCAGTTGGTGGCTTCCGTGGCGGGTATTCGAATTGTCTAAATGCACAGTGCCTTGTTTTGAGCTGATTTTCTCGATTTAGAATTGTCGGGTTTCTATTTGGCTTCTCTCTAGCGTCTTCGTTAGCTGCATACCATCTTCTCGACGAATATCAACGAGCTTCTGCTGCTCTCCAGGCGAGCGTTGAAACGCTAAGGGAGAGTACTGAGAAGGTTGGTAATTGACTCGGACGATCAGCTCATCGATTCGTACTCAAATTTGGCCAGGTATCAGCACATGTACGGAGAATAGAGGCTGTTGAAAAGGACTTGAAGGCACTGTCACAGGCCTCAGCATCGAAAGAGGAAGTCTCGAAAGTACGAGCAGAGACGAAGAAACTCTTTGACGGTTTACATATCGGTGAGTGCCTACTCCACTTCTCTGTGACGTACACTGATGGAATGTCTTTTATAGAATTTTTGGACTTGCGTACACATGTCTTGGGTATTCGTGAGTTTCAATTCCTAGCTTTTTCTCCTCCTTCAATACGCTAATTCGCCTTTGTCCAGACCAAGATATACAAGCCATGTCTCGGAAAAAGTAGATTTAGAATTTTCCAATTCAGGGTCCATTCCAAGGAAATGACGTTAATGCCCAGCAAGATTGCAACTTTCTAGTCATCCCATGCAACACTGTATTCGTGAATCACGGCGGTTATCGCCTGGTGCTTCCAGACGTAGAACTTCAAGTTGCTGTTTAACTCGCAGCACCGGCAAACAAAGTTCCCAGCATTTTAAATAAATCTATTGACGAAAGCCCTTCAATTGTTTTACAGAACTGTCTTCTTGTCGTTACACCTGAGCGCCGTTGTTTTCTTCTTATCGAGTGGTAGAGAAGGTCGATACGAAGCTGCTCTCAGTTTCCTTTTCCCTCCCAAATCCTTTTGTTCTTTCTCTTCGTTTCCAAAGGGATTGGAAGTCTGATGTGTTGCTCAACATATCGCTGACCAGTGACCGCCTTGGCTTTTGTCGGTGTCTATGTCGCGCGTCAACTTCGGAGTTTACTTTCTATGGGTATGCTTGATTGGTTTCGATAATATTGCACTGAAAAAGCCTGAAGACATCATGCACTTTGTTCACTTCTCGCGATCGGTTACCATAGGACCCGCCATCGGAAAACACACAAGAAGAGCTCAGGCACTGTCTAACCGAGCGGACATGTAGCGCTCGCGGCTCAGCTATAAAAGAGGATTGTCTTATCCTAGAACCTACATTATTCATTCTCTTTTCTTTCAGCTTCTCCCTTCTCAAGACAGGTTCTTGTTGCTCCCTTTACAAGTTTCCAGTGCGTTCTACCCCATGCTAGGTTATGCCTCTACTAACATTCTCATTTTCCACCTGCTAGGTCCCGGGCTCTGTTTCACTCATTCAACTGCACTTTCTTTCAACTCGATTACTCCAATCTTTCATCCGCATCTAGAATGTCTTTCAAATCCGCTGCGCTGGCCTTTTTGTGTGCCTATTCGGCACTCGCACTCCCTGTGAAGTATCGCCGCGAAGTACCCCAAGGTGCCTTATTCTATGTTTCTGCAGAACGACAACTTCTTGCTAACTGGCAATATGTGATGTAGAACACTCGCATCAACAGTTCCTTGTAACTGTCCAAACTAGCTTGCAATCGAACAACCCAGATGGAATTGTTGATCCAGTCTTTGGTCTCCTGGGCGATGCTGCTGCCGCTGGTGGCGCCGGTAAAATAACTGTACGTGGACTGAACTATATATGTTTCTGTGCTTTGACTTACTATTCAATTGACAGGATGTTACATGTCTCCAACAAGCGACTGCTGATCAGGCTTTCACCAACGCAAAGGCTGCTGGAGACGTCCAGGGCCAGGTCTCTGCTCTGATCTATAGGGCTTTGGAACGAAACACTGGACAAGTCGGCCTTGCTAGCAACACCTGCACAAGCATCAAGGCTGTGAATCCCGAGATAGCAGCTATTCAACAACATCAAGTACGTTGGGGTTCCTATTACTAAATACACTTTCTAACAAGCTCTCAACCAGGATCCCGCGTCCGCAAATGCGATAGCCATTAACAAGGCTATCGTACTTGAGCTCGCTAAACAGATTGCAAGCGTAGGAGGAGACCCTCAGGATGCACTCAAGTCTGGCACGTTCGCTCCGGGAAATCTTGACGACTCAACAGGGAAGGGGAATACTTGTGATGATGCCAACGATCCCGTCGGATGCATCTTTACTCAGAACCTTCTTGTCGACGATGCTACTGCGGCTGAAATCGGCGCTGCTGTTGCAGGAATCACTGCGTCTAGCACTGGGACTACTACCAGCACAGCAACGAGTAGCAGCAGCAGCACGAGCAATGCTGATACTTCAACGAGCAGCAGTTCTTCCGATGCGTCCTGCCCAGCGCGTAAGTACTTGTGAACTTTGCTAGGGAGCAAGGACTGATGCTTGTCTACAGCGGTCACTGTGACGGTTACTGTTGCACCCTCTGCCACGGCGACGGTCGCACTGGAAGTTTCATCGACTTCTGCTGCGTAAGTTTCGATGTGGTTCATCGCGACTCTCAGTGTCCTAATTCAAAATTCCTAGCGCTGCCACCACTACGACCACTTCCTCTGGCCAGAATCTCCAAACATTTACGGGTGCTCGTGAGTACCAAATTTGCTTAATTTACATCTACAGACACTGAGCTATTTATTAGTCGGTGGACAAACTGCTCCCGCCGTTACCGTTGGTGGACGTGGATTCAATGTTGAAGGCTCCGATAGTTTCCTCAATCTGTCTGCAGCCCTTGGGCGTTCCTGCGATATCCAGCACAACGCGTGCGCTGACGTGGCCAATTCTGCCACTGGCCGTTCATCCGGTCTTACAGTCGGACAGTGCGACACGCAAAACACTCAATGCAATGCTGCCATCTCAAGCTAAACGCGAAATTGATAGGCACATCTAGAATTTCTTTTTGATTGCGGCTGGTTCCATTTTTCCCTGGTGTATCGATAGTTCCATTATGTACCATTTCAAGTGTACGTTGAATTAGTAAAACATGTTCAGTTGCTGTTATAAAGGGCGCGTTTGTTGAGTGAATTGCCACGTGATATCACGTGTGGCATCGGGGATTGTTGCCTTGTTGGGAGTTTACAAGTCTACTCTCTTGCATTTCATGGTCCAGTTTTCCATTCATCGCAGGCCAGCCCGTTTATAGTGCGCCATTCTGACTCGGCGTGGCGGCCTTTCCTCTGTCATTTCATCAAGATCTCACGAACTCGACAACGACAACGACCATCCCCAACGAAGCATTGTGTACTACCAGATCAACATCATATAACCACCAATGGATACCTCGGTTTCGAAACTTAGCAGGAGTAATAGCTTTAGACCGTCTCTTCATGACAATGTGAGTGTTTTCCGAATTCCATATATTATTTGTTGGGGCGGAGACCTTGTGATCACCTCAGTTAGGAGGGACACAGTGCTAGTGCCTGGCCTATTGTGCACCACAAATTTATAACTTCAGTAATCTATCCCACTGATCCCCCCTTTTCTCATTGATGCCTGCAACGACTGACTTCAATGTGCAGACAACGACACCTTCATCACCAACAAATTCATCGCCTAGTCTTACCCAGTCCACCTCCAATGTCTCCAGCTCTACCCCGTCTACATCGCCACCGCAGCCTACAACACCTCCCCGCTCGAGCCGCTCAAGAACGCGTTACCCTGACCTGGGAAGGGTTCCATTACATCGACGAGGAACATCAAAAACTTACGAACGCCTAGAGGATTTACTCAAGGAAGCCGGCTACAAAGAAACGCGAGTTTTCACCCCAGAAAGGGAACATGAACGCGGAGAAGCTAGTCCAATAGCACAAGAGCAGTCCCATGGTCAACAAAGGAGTGTACGAAATAGTGTTGGTGCCTTTGTAGGCTTCCTGGCGGGTTTTATGCCAGCGGCTAGTCGCTCTACAAGCTCATTAGGAACACACTCCGAAGCATACTCTCCGCCAGTATCACCCCTAGCTCAGCGGATAACTCACAAGCCGCGGGATGTACCATCGTCGCGTGAACATTCCCCAATGACATCTTCCCTAGAGAGCTTAGAGCCAACGCCTCGGCCAAATAGATTTAGGCATCCTTCACGAACAAATACCCCCCATCCCCCGTCCTCCTTCTACTCACATTCGCAGCTTTCTCAACAAGATCTTCGCCGCCCAACAAATCGAATGGTTCACCGAGCATCTGACCATTATTCCTACGCCCACTCCCAAAGATCACAGCTACCTCCACCGTCCCCTAAAACACCTCTACATCGTCCTGGCAGTCCTTTAATCAATGCTGGCCCAAGCTATCAGCATATCGCACAGCCCCGACCCTCGCGGGCTGGTGCCTACCTACGACATATCGCATCAGTCCCAAATATACCAAAGCGAACAGCAACGCCCCACCGTAGTAGACGGACGCTCCTCCTCAACGACGACAGCGAACGCGAGTCTGACGTGGGCCAGTCGAGTCGGGCGGGCAACCATGATCAGCCCGCGCTCCCCCCGACGTGGATTGAGAGCGTCGCGCGAGCAGTCCTCTACGGCGGCATGGGCGCGTACATCGGTGGCCCTTCATCGTCTACATTGTCACTGGAAGGATCGCAGACGCCAACGCTCAAGACCCTGCGCCCGATGCGGAGCTCGCTTTCACAATCGTCTTCTTCCACCTCCCCCCAGCAACGCGTGAAACGGTCCCCTCGCGGCAATAACGTGAAGATGCTTGCGCCACCGGAGTTGTTCATGAAGATCGAGCGAGGGAAGGCCGGGACGAGTCAGGGCGAGGTCATGCGCACGCGAGTGGTGTGTAGGAGTGCACCAGCGAGTCGGGCTGGGTCATTAGTGAGGGGTGGGACTGAGGAAGGGAGGAGGAGGAAAGAGATGAGGGATGGTGAGAGAGACAGGGATAAAGATCGGGGCGGAAGGAGGGCGAAGGAGAGGCCGCACGCTGTTTCGGGCTCGAAGGGAAGAGGAAGGCCAGCAGAGAAGCGATTGCCTAGCCTGACGAATACCCAAACGGAGGGTGATAAGTGGTTGAAGAGTGGGAAACGAGTGAGGCCGCAGAACAAAGATAAGGGAAGGGAAGGCAACAAGTATATAAATGGGTGGGGGATGGAGGGCGAGTCGAGTGGTGAGGGTGAAGATGGGGAGGCAGGATTGAGTTCGAGTGAGGAAGAGGGGGAGCTCAATCTCGCGCAAATGCTCGTCAATCCGAAAAGGCAAAGTTCGATCGTGAGCTTGCGGCGACACCTCAACGATGAGCTCAGTGCTAGCGGAAGACCTAAACGAAGCACGGGGCTGCGTATGGGCCGCCAACTGACCTCAGGGACAGGGCAAAGTAGCCGTAGCGAAAGTCTGCAGCAGCGAATACCAGAGGATCGTGATTGGGATGGGAGTGAAGCAGAGGACTGGGGACAGGGGTGGGTACGGAGGAACGCAAGAAAGTTTAATTCGGAGGGCGAGGAGGATGAGGATAAGTTTTCAGGTTTTTTAGGTGAAGGAAGGAATGCATCTGGAAACGGCGGCAGGTTTTTTGGGAGTGGGCGTAGTGGAGTTGGAGGGAAAAGACTTGGAATACCTGGCGGGTGGTCTCTGATTGGTAAGGGTACTTGACAAGATAACCTTGCCCTTCCTTCCTCTAATTCCAGATCTACCTTTCAATCACTCTTATTCATACCTACTACAATTAAATCTCTAGCAACTTAATGGATTGGCACGATACTAGTACCCTACACACATATATATCATTTTTATGCCTATTTCATAACTACCCATACAGAGGGTGCATTGAAAGGCTTTGTTACCGAATAGGACTGCGACGCCAAAGCTTGTCGTACTGTATTATGGGAGAAAAAAAAAACAAAAACAACGCTAATCCTTGGAAAGTTCCTCATTACACCGAACGGGAATCGAACCCGTGCCGCTTGCTACCGTCATGGAAGGCAAGCATGATAACCACTTCACCATCGGTGTATATTGAATTAACATGGTGTGTAAAATTAATGTCATTTGATTTGACCTAAAAATTTCCATTTCGACCATAGTACCCTACGCCTCCTGACTATCATCGAACAAGGATACGAATTCCTCAAATGTCTTCATGCGCTCACTGATCTTTCTGTTCGAGGCAGATTCTCGAATATTGTATCTGAATCAGAAATCATCAACGTGCAGCCCAAACTGAAGATACGGCACGCGTACACAGTAGTTTCACCACGTTGATCTCTGAGCTCCACCCAGTCTTCGTCGACATCTATATCAAGGGCATGACCGTCTATGAACATTAGTCTATACCTACCACCTTGGGAGACACTGGATGCGTATCGTATACACCATCCAACGGAAGGGATAAAACGTGTCTGTATACCTGCTCCGCACGCGGTTATATCGTTTTCCTCGCGCATGGACGTTCCCTTGTCATGCAATTGAAAGCGATCCTCTATCTGAGTCCTACAGATATGACTGTCCTCCGAAGGAGCTGCATACGTGTTGTATGTAAGATCTGGGGTCAGAAGGCCAGAAAGGGAGGTAGACAATTTCGACGGCCGAGGAACAAATTTGAAAGACAAACTGTTTGCGAGCTTCGTATTACGCGGAATCTGTTGTCGCTCGAACCGATGGTCTTTTCTGCTATCCGCGCCCTGAGGTGCGGTAGCAACGGGCACAGCAGACGGAGGTGCCTTGTTCAAGAGTCCTTCTACGGCGTTGCTTGTCTTGACAAATAGAGCTAGATAGTTCAAAGCATTCTTTTCATCTTCTGCCATGTTCCTCCAGTCTTCCAGCGAAACGTAAGGCGTTTCAACTGCAGCAAGAAGAGTCCTCTTGGTCCACTCCTCCCCTTGAGCACCAGAAACATGTCGTGCAATCTCGAGGAATTGTTTCTGTCGTGATAATCGAAGGCGGAGAAGAGGAGTATCTACTTTAGTTGCGGAGAGCAAGGTCTCGATGTCCCCACGTGGTGCATTGGCCATCAGTGTGCACTTCGCACCCGCCATATATACAACAAGCTAGATAGCATGACATCAATATTGCTTTTTAATGCAATGTTTTGCAGGCTCACGGCTGGGGTGCGTTGCTTGATTTGTTCAACAAGGCGAGCTGTATCGTTGTACTGTTTCCAATACACTCGCGGTAGAGATTGAATAGAAAATTGCTGAACAGGTTCGGCAAGGCAGGTGGGTGAACTCAGATGCGGAGCGCTGTACACAGAAATCTGAGATTCATAGTCAGCATATGCATAATAAGAAGATTCGTCCAAAAACATCGTCACAGACCTTAATGCCATCTGCTTCAATCAACAAGACCTCGTCACCTTTCAACCCTTTACGGCGTTGGCTTTCACGGAAGTCGACAAGTAATGAATGCGAAGGTAGTATGGTTATTTGTCCATAGACTGTCTTGTGTGTCTGGCAAGTCATAGCGGATGTATTGAATGGTGTGGGTCTTTCGGTGCCGATGGGAAGCTGAGTAGAATAGTTCAGTACAATTAAGATGGAATATTTTGGCCCAGATACCGCGGTGCTAGTAGGGGACTCGGAAGCTCCTACATCTCTGTCATCGCACAGGATGGTCCGTTCCAAATCGGAAGTCTCTGTATTCTTCTCAGAAACTGTTGCAGAAAGGCGTGGTCCAAAACTTGAGTTCATGCGGAGCCTCGGTCCAGGTGCGGTCGCATTGGGGCGTAGTTGAAAGGACGCATCGTCATCCTCGGATTCTAGTTGCTTGATTGGGGAAAGAGGAAACGTACGCCGGGCTGGGTCAGAGACAACACGTCTTTGACCCTTAAAGGTCGGTGCTTCGTCAGGGGCTCCTGCTCTAAATTTGATATTGCCGATATCTGCTAGTACCAGCCTTGTTGTATTGCGTGAAACTCGCGGAAGATGGTCAGATGCACGTCTTAATGGGCGGGAGCCAGTGAGGGCATCAGACAATATCTTGCGATCATTGCAGGGGTCGGAAAGTTGCTCATAATTTTCTACAGGCGATGATCCCCGTGCACCCAAAGTTTCGGGACGAAGGGATGTTACTTGCAAGTTGCTTCCAAGAAATGGATGAGAAAGTATATCGTGTATGGGTATCCGATTTTCTGGAACCTGACGCGGAATGAGTAGAGCAAAGTAAAATATCCCTAATCTTACGATCTCTAGTATACGGCATAGAAGCGCTTGAACATCATCTGATATGGTATCGGGCAAACGAGTTCCCGACCGAGCGATTCTCAAATGAAGTGTGGATGCCACTTGTCTCTGTATACTTGAAGTAAGTGACGTAACAACGAGTGGGTCCAGAAACGTTTACCTCCAATGAAGGAAAGCCAGACAAGCAGTACGAAATCACACAACCCAATGACCAGACATCGGAGGAGGAATTAGGAGGACTGCCAGAGATGATTTCACTTGAACGCCATTCCTGAGCAAAACGGAAAACACCAGATGCTATCCAGGAAGAGTGACACTCACGGAGCTGAGTAGGTTGTCGTAGGATGAGAGGTTTTCGTCGCACAGGGCGTTCTTGGCAGACGCACAGCATATTTGAAGTTTGAGAGTTTCTGGCAAGTTGGATCTACATAAATTCAGACGCAAAACTATATTGGATCATACCAATCCATATTCGCTGGTCAAAAGGATGTTGTGCGGATTGATGTCGCCATGAACGATGCCCTCTCTCTGCAGATAACCCAGAGCCTCGGCGAGACTCTTTGTGGCTCCTCGAAGTTCAGGTTCTGACAAAAAGGGTCGAGCCCGAGATTGTAAAAATGTTGATATGTCTCCAACTGAACAGAGCTCTAGAACATGAAAGGCAAATGTTTCCTGATTTGTGGAGAACGCAGATAGGAGGGAAACTATGTTGGGATGATAGAGCGCTTGATGAAGAGAAGTTTTTTCAAAAAATTCAGTCTTCGCAGAGGGAGACGAGGTTGGGTTTAAGGTAATCTAGGTCTTTCTTAGCAAGTGAGTGAACATGAAAATAAGACACGGACCTTTTTGAGCGCGAGAAACCGATTCCTAAGACGCCCGGATTTACAACGAACACGGTAGATAGTAGAGTCTCCCTGACTGATATGTAGCTGTTCAATAATTTCGTACATCTTTTGGCTCTGTTCAAGGTGTGAGCTTGGAAAGACAGGGGATCATTGTACCTCAATCCCATTGACGACAATGTCGCTGGCTATTGAGGCTGTTTTGGAGTTCATCGGTGTTGTCTTTCTCAAGAAATTCGATACCGCTAAAAGGAAGTTGTAGAAATGGGAATGGATTGAAAAGGTTGGCGCAGAGGTGTTGGTTGCGATTCAAAACGCGTCTGGTCACAACCTGCCCAAGTCACGAACCTTGGAGTCACACACGCCCGCCCTCAGGCCTCACCGGCACCACCAGATGATACATAGAACAAGATATGCAATTTCAAGTACTTAGACGATGCGTGGGGTCGTGGCATAAGGTCGTAACATGGGGAGAGGACAGCATAAGACAACTAAAGAGAGATATGGGAATAAATACCCAAAAGTATGGGTCAATGCAGATTCTAGTACAAGGTTCGAGGTGGATGACCAGTTATACATACATAGAAAGTCGAATGAATGAGTGGTGACACACAAGTGCGCTTTTACGAAGAGATAAAGGTCTTCCGAAATGCAAATGAAGGGGTGGGGAAGAGGGGTCGTGAAGATGTATGCGAAGTGAGAAAGGTTCAAAGGAGCGGCAACAGAAGTATCTTGAATGAGTCTGATACTTGCAGGCTATGGTTGGAGGTATTTAATACTTCGATAAGCCTTTTAATTCCTGAACAAGACGCTAGATATAGAAACTACATCAGGGATGGAAAACCAAAACTCAAGAAGAGGTCATACCTCGGCGTCTTGAAGCAGTTGCTCTTGGCTCATATCCGTGTTTTTAGATTGGCCTAACTTAATCCCGTATTCGAGAAGCTGCCGCATATAATATGGGTTGATAACAGTCTCATCGGCTGCAACTTTGACGAAAGTTTCTCCCGTTGCTGTCTTAGCAAAGTTTTCACCAGGCGACACCTTGAGAACCTGCTCGCCAGGAGCAACTTTTATGACAACCTCGTTTGGTCCCAATGCCGCTGCGATAAGCGATAAAACGTCAACGGAAGTCACAATCGTAATACAAGTTGCTTACAATCAGTCATCGCCAACCAATTCTGCTCCAGTAGTTCAGGAATTGTCGCTCGTTCCTTCGGATTACGTAGAAGACAACTTTTTATGGTGCCGATGACAACGCTCGGTACTTTAACCTTCAGGTGATCCAAACGTTTGGGAGGAGTGGCTGCACCAGAGGGTGTTCCGCTAGATTTCTTTATTGGGGCGAGGGGGATGGAATACTCTGGAAAATCAATTATATGTGACGCGTCCGGTATAGCCTTCATCTTTTGGTAGACATTAAGATGTTGGAACGGTGGACATCCGTATATCATCTGATAGAGGATGCATCCTAATGACCAAATGTCGCTCGCACGTCCAACTTTGAGGCGACGCATTCCGTCAGGAACCTCGATGGCCTCGGGGCTCATGTAGTTAACTGTGCCAATCTACCAAAATAAGAAAACATGACAAAACAGCAGAAAGCCGAGGCTCACCTGATGATCTCGATGGATGTTGGTTGTGTCGTTTGCAATAGCATTCGCTATCCCGAAGTCGATTAGTTTCAGCTGGCCTTTCACAATAACGAAGTTTGCAGGTTTCAAATCCGAGTGAACGATCTTCTCCTCGTGAATGACATGCACTGCCTGTAGCATCTACAGTATCGCTCCATCAGTATAAATCGAAAGTCATGATATGCGCCGTGTTTACCTGTTTCCAGAAGCCTGCGACCCTAATCATATCCAGTGGTTCGCGGATGGCCTCACTGATCAAACTTGCAAGGTCTATCTCACCGCACTCCATGACGAGCATCAGATTCCCTTTGCTCCCTCCTGGTCCAGGTCGTACTTCACTATCGATAAGCCGGATGATACGAGAGTTGCCTTCAAGGCGTTTTAAGAGAGCTATTTCATTCATGTAGCCACTCATTGTTTCTGTGTCGGTCTTATCGAGTGCGACACGTTTCAGGGCGTAGAGCATATGATTGCCATCCACTACCCGGTAGACGCGCGAAGAACCACCTTTCCCAATCATATCTAACCGGATGTATGACTTCTTGTTTATCTGGAGAAAGGGATTAAATAGCGTCGAACACAGAAACGAAAGACTTACTATATAAACAACATTTGGTTTTAACGCATTAGCCGCAAGCGGAGGGACGGGGGCAGAACGTTGCTGGCGTTCGGACAGCTGTTGTTGTTGCTGAACTCGCCGTGCCTCTCTTTCCTTCTCCCTTTCCTGTCGATGTACATTTTCAAGGAGTGCCTCGGGTGCAGTTGGACTCCGTCTATGACCTGTCAAAGCCACTCCAGCAGCAGGTGATATCCTTCCTGTCGCCCGAGGTTGAGCAGCTGGAGATGCACGGCCAGATTTTATGGACGATGGAGACGCTCGATCTCTTACACTGGGGGGTGACACTTTACCAGCTACGGATACGCGATCGAGCCTGGCGCCAGGTGGAGAGCTTCGACCAAGTTTACTGCCACCAGACGGAGATGCTCCGTCGCCATGAGCTACCTGGCTCACAACGGTAGGTGAGCCTAATGCCGACGACATTGGCGCAGATCGGAGGGTATCAGAGTCTCGACGCCTGTGGCCATGTTGGCGATGTGACGATATTGATTGGGGCTGAATTGGCGGTTGCGGTGGATCGTAATGCGATTCATAGTAATGATCTTTCTCGGCCTGCCGACCTGAGAAAGGAATGAGTTTCGTTCATTTAAGACGTAGATAGTGGGACTGGGGCTTACGTTCGACCTCGTCTTCTCGCCATTGCTGCTCTATGTGGTGGTTAGAAAGTAAGGTAGAGAGAAAGACTGTACTACACACTTCGCATTTCTCTTTCCCGCTCCTCTAACGTTACTCTCCTGGGCCCAGCGGAATTCTCATTAACCGTTGTGCCTGGAGCGCGTCAGAGGAGTTATAGAAATGAACGTGGTGACAACTCACCGTGTCTTCTATTCTGATATTCGTCCCGTACGTGTTGATGTTGTTGCTGTCGTTCTTGAGAACTGTATCCTGCGTCATACGCTGGCAAACACGTATCCAAAAGTTATTCTTAAAATAGAATCGAGCGTTGACTCACAACTCCAGGCATCGCTAAGACTAGCAGACCGCCGCGGCCGAACACCGGTGGAATGGGTCAACGCGGCTTCTGGTGGAAGGTCAGAATCACGCGCACTGGCACCAGGAACAAGTCCATAACTCCGTTGTCTTGTTGACAAGGCTGGTAATGGAGGGAGAGAAGTTTCGATGATTTCTGTATTACCAGCATGTTCTTGCTCTGGTAGTGGATCAGAACCAGGGAAGGGCGTTGACGAAGGATCGTGTGGAATCGCAGGTTCATCGTCGTCTTCTGAAAGCATCAGTACTTTGGAATAGCTCATTTCAAATAAAATATACCTGTCTGGACTTCAAGTTCCTGCGTAACAGGGGGTATACTATGATTTTCGGGTATACTATATTCTGGTATTCTCAGAGAGTTAGATGATAGTGAAGTTTGCATCATGACGCGACCCGCTCTGTTGGGACCGGGAAGAATTTGTCGATGGTGTCCATCGAGATGCGCTGATCGTGAATAACCGAGACGGGGAGCTACAACGCGAGCAGTCTGCGGTTCGTGACTTTGTTCTGAATCGTTCGTGTTCAGGTTCTCCTTCTCGTGTGGAAGGTCAGTGGTACGTGAAGTTCGCGTCAAAGGCTGCTTGCTGCTCTCCTCCCTTGCTACACGACGTGGTAAAGGACGCGCTTTGTTGCTTGAGAGTGTAGACGCTGAGGCTACCCGTTGAAATGAGCGGGAAGGTTGTGCGTCGGATTTAGGGGCAGCAGGTGCAGTGGTCATGAGCACTGGATACGCGCTTTCTGACCTGGAAAGCGATGTTCGTTTCCCGCCGTCAGGTGGTGAGAGTTTGGAGTGATGGTCTGAGGCTTGAAGTGGAAGATTTTCGGGAGGCGTTGGGGGTGATGAATGGTTAGACTTTGACGACGAGCCTTTGGAGAGACGAACGTAATTCCCTTCGTTGTCAAAGACATAATCGAAGGAAAGATCGTCGATTATGGAAGAGTCGTCTGAAGGCGGAGACCCTGAGGAAGCGCGATGTTTGTCGACGGGAGTTCGCGGCGGGGACGTTGAAGGCGGCGGTGAAGGAGGTTTCGGGGACGTTGATGGCGATGTGGAAGACATAATTGACAGCGAAGAGAGCAGAGAACACAGCGAGTAGAGCAAAACCAAAACACAACTTACATAACAAACCAGAAGGATTCGCGAAACGAACCAACACCACGATGCAAATAGGACCCGGACCACCCTGTCCACATGTTCATTGGTTACCGGACTTTGCCGACTACAAAACGCGGTCACGAGCCATCAACGCGTTCTGCGCGTCTCATATATATACGCGAAAAAAAACCGCGTCTGCTACACATTTAAATTACAATTTACTCTTAGACTGCACGAGGCCGCTTAGCTGCCCGGCAATCTCTTCAACATCTCTTTCCATCCTATCCAAAAGTTCTTTGCACGTTGGTATGTCGTTAATCAACCCCACACACACTCCTGCAGACCAGATACCGTAATCAGGATCTCCCAGTTCGTAGACCTTACGTCCTCTAGCACCCGACACGAGATCCTTCACATCTTCAAATTTGGCGCCGCCAGGGCGACGCTCTATCCTGACGACTTCCAGGGACACCTTGTTCTTGAAAACTCTAGCACTGTTGTGGAGGGTGCGGAAGATATGGACAGTATCTGTCTCCGATGAAGCTACGATTTTCTCTTTGATGTTCTGGTGAATTGGGCTTTATGACACAGCGAATGATCAGCAATCCGTGGAAAGGATAAACAACATGAGCGTACCTCTCAACAGTACACATGAATCGTGTACCTTTCAAGACAAACAGGTCAGTATAGAACAGTGGGTGACAAAATTTCATCCTACCCATGTTGACACCCTAAAGATGAGCCCATGAGCACAACGAGTCATCTCTATAAAGAATGAGTCACTCACAGCTGCTCCCAGAGCCAGTGCGGCAGCGATACCACGGCCATCCGCGATACCGCCAGATGCAATAAAAGGCATCTTCAATTCTTTCGCGGCCCGCGCAAGCTAGACAAAGTTGGATGAAGTCAACGAGCATGGCTGAAGCATGTGCATGCGTACAAGAACAAGTCCGCCAATATCTTCTTCTCCAGGGTGTCCAGCACCTGTGAGGCAAGTGGTCAATATCGGCCTACATGAAAACAGGGAATACAATACATTCAAACCCATCAATGCTCAAAACATCAACGCCTAGTCGCTCCGCACTCTGTGGAGCCAATTTCGTTACAGCTACACATCAGTTTATACATGGTCTTGCTTACCTTCGCATGCCGGATGGTTGTGCACTTGTGTAGAACGATGCAGCCTTTACTCTTAAAAAACTTGATCAATGGCCCCGCTTGAACACAGTCAGTAATCGCCGAGGCAACATGACATGCAAGGACCCACGATTGTTGCCAGCCGTTTCGAAGATACGAACTCCCTCCTCCACTGCCGCCCGAGCATAGCCCTCGTAGTCAGGTGGATTAATGCTAGGAAGTAGGGTTATATTCACTCCAAATGGTTTGGATGTCAATTTGCGTGTTTCACGTATCGCCGCGCGAAGGGCATCTGGAGAGGGTTGGGTTAGGGCTGTCAAAATACCTGTGGAACATCAATTCTTAGAGGGACCGCCGACTGCTGTGAATATTTGACAAACCCAGCCCTCCTGCCTCGGATACGGCGGCTGCCAACTGGGGCACTCCAACCCTGCACCATTGTTAGAGGATGTAAATGCAGCAGTGCCTTTACAAAGTACCATTGCATTCCGCCTTGAACGATCGGCCTGGATACATCGAGTCATGAGGAGGCTGTGGGCTGATGAATAAAGTATGGAAACGCACACACGAATGCCTAGGAGTTTTGTCAATGGTGTTACGAGCATTCTGGCGGAGAGATGTTGTGGAAGAGTCAACGATTCGTTTTCCTTCGGCTGTGCAGGGGGTAATAGCTGTTATGTGGACGGATATGGGTATTGCAGAGAGCTGCTCTGTGTACCTCTATGGTATATGTACGCAGTAAAGCTGCATAATCGCAAAGCCATGGTCGATATATGCGGGTTGCCGATTTGTTGCACAGTGTGATTTTCGAATTTTAAGCCGGTGATCCGGCGTCAAGTTTATTTCAAATCTTCCAATATGTCGCTCTCTCAACATACATAGATAGGAAGCACAAGTGCCTAACGATAGCTAACGATTGAAGCCAACCCTTCCTCTCGCGAGTCAATCGGTCCTTAACAGACAGCCTGTTACTGATGAATTGTACTGCCTTCTCACTTGGCCCTCCCGATACTTCCCGATGCTCAGTTACTTCCCGCCACCGCAACGGCGAACCTTGTAACGTTGGTTCTTTCTCTATTATTCAGGCTATCTCCATCTACAGCGGATGCTCTCGTGTGCTGCGCTCACTGTTCGGGTCCTACCTCTTTCCTTCTCCATGTGGACTTTCCTGTAACCTTGTAAAACTTGTTGCTGAGTATATCAGGGCCTTTTAAATTGGCATTGACATTCGCGCGGGTAGTCGTTGTACCTCTTTGTTTCTTGGGAATCGGTAATTCGGGAGGTCTCCATTTGTACTACTAGGGTGCCGTTCTGACATCTGGAGTCAAAACGCCACACCTCAGGATATCTTTTTACCAATTTGGGTGAAACACTCGAAAAATGGAGCAACTACTTTTCAGTGACTCGCATATGCATTCGTTCGAAGGCATAATTGCCTCTCGCTTATGCCAGCCTTGCATAGCACCAGATAGTGACTCATATAGCTATACTGCGCTCACCACTGCTGTTCTCAGGTCGTCTCAGCGGGCTGGTTTGTCCAGTACTTGACTCATATTTGACTAAATACAGAACTCTAGCTAACTAGAATAGTTGCATTCCGATCAACTCTATTGGTCAAGAATGCAACTAGTTATCCTGTCACTCTGTCGACGCCCGCTGCCTCTGCCAATAGCCATGAAACCTCTACGCGGCTTCTACAGCTTTTCGTATGTGCGCATCGTCTGTTCCCCTCTTTCTAACACACTTATACGGTTATGTAGCCTTTTACGGATGCGCAGTACTAGATGTGGCGAGAATACCTGGATTGGTGTGGTACTGTCTATACTGTCTATATAACGAATGTCGGGGCACTGGCTTTCTTCCACATCCCTCTTCTCAACTTCCAGTTTACAGTCCCACCATGACTAGCATTGAACCTTGTGTGCTATATTTCAAAGAAATTATGTGACACACATCTTGACTCAAAGATTTCTTAGATTATCGCACTCTGATGTACTATATGGTTCACAGACATGGCCTGAATCACCCAAGGCTTGGAAGGTCAGAATGTAACTATCGAGATACAATAGGATGGAAAGCCACGGTGGATTGTACGTGAACGCTTTCTCATCACGATTCTGTGTCTAAATCATTCTCATGACAGTCGATATCCCGGGAATAGGCCACGTTGAGTTCTCCTCAGAGTCGAGAAACCGTTTTGCTGCAGAAGAAGATGCCTGTCGTAAGGCAATCGACGGTCTCGAACGTATCGACGAACGTTATAGTAAGTTGTGGTTTATATCAATTACCGCGCATTTTATCTGATCAGGGGGCTAGAACGACCTCGTTAGCTGCCAAGTTGATCTTACTCTGCTATTTAACCTAATTATACCGACATAGATTTCAAGACCATCCTGAACAACAAGATCATAAAAAGGCGTGGTACCTTAGATTGGGAGCATAATGAAGCTGGTCCCCAGCACCAACGTACGCACACATCGCGAGTCATTAGTATGGGATATTTCCCTCCATTCTGAATCTGAAGCATGAGTAATTAATACTTTCGTTCAGGCTCTGACCCGGACCGTGGACAATCGCAACCTTTCGAGGCGACAGCTAGTCAGAAAATCTGGGCTGATCATTTAGCTGCCAAGAAATGCCTTGACTATTTCGAAGGAGAGGACAATTACTGATACATCATAAGAGCTCTTTCCGCCACTCCCGGACGCTTTATTAATTGACTTTATTTTGAAATTTCTACTCATTTTCCATAACACTCTGAATCTACTGCGCCATAATCTTTCAGCTCCTATAGTTACCTTCTTGTTTTCTCGATTTAAATGTAAAGAATGATAATACTCATATAGCAGTATGGATTGACTGCGTATAGAAAGAACTTTTTGGAAGGGGGTCCTGCGAGGTTATAAACTTGATCGTCACATCCGAGTCTCCGCGGCTGATGCGATGCATGATGTACTTACAAGGTTGGTTCAACTTTGTGCATCTACTGTAACTTCACTTTGCAACGCTAATCAATTCCAGTTCTCAATTCCAGCTCTCAACTTCTTGATATCCTCTCTATTTTTGCCCACCATCAACGTTATACTAGAGAGCAGAACGACGCGCTAAATCTTCTTCGGTCTGCCATGTGGATTCCTCCGATGGCCTTTACTTCAACTCCTACTCGGTGTCCTCCCAAGATAACGATTCGATACGGTTCAGGAAACAAAGTCGAAAATTCATGACATCCCTAGGGCAACCTCGTGAGTCAAGAGCACCGCCCCCGGAGGGCTGCGCTGCTTCATAGCGTACGAGTTACCTTAGGGTTGAATAAGTTGGGCCTTGAAACAATCGATAACTGAGCCATCTGCGCCCAAAACATCCCGGTTGAAGTCGATTAGAATGGATGTATACATCGATCCAGCTGACGTCCGTAACCCTCGCAATTCGACAAAGGTTATGCAAACCTCCATAACGACTCGATGCGCATACCACGTTGAACCGAGCTTACCTTCTTGGCTAACGGGTTATTAACGCACTTTCTGTACGTCTATTGCATCAAATTTACATTATCTCTGATAAATCGGGCTCATTGCCTAAAGGCCTTCCTCCTTCATGACCCTCTTCACGGATCGATTAAATACGAACCAAATTGGTCCAAGAACGACTGGGATGCTTGCGTAGGTGCCCTCCGCCCTTCTTTTCTTTGCTCTGAAAGAGCTACGGCGGTTCAGTGCCCTATCGCCCGATCACTATTGTAGGAACAGTCTACGATTATAAGGTAGCGATTTCTGAGCACGTCATACCGGTCCTTGGATGTACGAGATCGCTATAAAAGCTGGTTCTCTCCACAGTGTCCCCTCCACTGATTAACGGATTCAAGATGACATGTAAGTCCCCTCTGACTATTCGCATACTAATGTAACTTGACAAAATCAGCAAACTTTTCTACTCTTCAAGTTGTCGCTAACCAATATAGACTTCAGGTCTCTTATGAAGGATACGTCGTACAGTCCTACAGTGGTCCTGCTTTTACTTCTGTAGCGTCAGGTAGGAATCTAACTGCTCACAAGTACCTTATTGGGCATGAACACGTCGCTAACAGTCAACGGCATGTCGTATTCTGCAACGCATCCTGATCAGAATATGGCTCGTGAAATGGCTGCTGGCTCTGCGTTGCGCGGACTGGAGGAACAATTCAGGCAAGGTCAGTCCTATCTCTCACTAATGATAATGTATGTTTATTTTCTAAAACATGGTTCATCCTAGGCATGCAAGGTCCTTCGCTCTACCGTAAGGAACATCATGATTTATAACTGAAAGTGGCTCAGTAAGCCATGTTTTAGAAGCTCCCGGACCTCAACCTGTTCAGGCGCAGCCACGACACTGTAAGCAAGTTTTCTCTCTGTTTCATCATTGACTCACGCTGTACCAACAGATCATGCGACGGGCTCGCCTCAAGAGCGTAAGTGGATTGTATGTCCGTCACAGCATCTTGCATCAGACCATTCTATTAGATTACCGCATGGAGCTCAATAACATGGCGAACGCACGGGGACTGCTACCTGTCACCTATGAAAATGAGCAACCAAGTGGGCCTCAGAACAAACCTATGTGGAGTTCAACAGTCTATGGTGAGTGCTAGAACTCGATGGTTCTTTGTTGGTTCAATAATATCGTTACACAAGTCGCTGGTATTAACGGTGGAACGGGCTATGGCAACAGCAAAGGTGCCGCTCGAGAGCAGGCAGCCAGACGTGCTATTGATTACTTGCTGCAGCGAGGCTACGAGCTGGCGCGCCGTCCTCGTTAATTTATCCTCTCGAGGGATTACTTTGATTTAAACGTATTATAAAGAGATGTATCGTTGACAAGTACATAGAGATGTAGCACCTATAGAGAACCGTGCAATTGCACATTTGTTAGATAGAATTAGAAGTCATATCGTGCAAGTTTCCAACCAGAACATGTGTAGAGGTCCTGGTCAATGCATGGAATTGAACGTCAGTAGTCAACCATACTCGCGGTGTGGTCCCTAAACTAACTTGAACAATTCCTGTTCTGTCGAACTGCGCTGAGGCCAAAAGTTGTATATCAAGCTGTGGTGCGTAAAGCAAGTAAAGAATACATTTGCCAGATGAATAGCAGTTGCTCCCTGGTTAATTTGTAAAATCCAAGGTAAACGCTACTCCTTTGCAGGACATCTGACCATACGCTGAGGGCGGATTAAGAGTCTTGGACTGAGCACTGGTTAAGAAGCCTCAGGCTGAGGTTCAATTTCCTCTGCCTCAAGCTTGTCAAGCCATTTGGCCACAAACTTCGCATGGGCACCATAGTTCATAGTGGCATCCAGCGTATCTCTGCTCAGAAGGCTAAGTCTAGAGGCACCACACACAAAAAAGGCTTACCTGACAATACCCTTCTTATCAATTATGACTGTAACTCTGGCAACAGCAGCCATCCCCAATAAACCCTTGCCTATCCCATAGGCTTTCGTGGCTTCACCATCCACGTCACTCAACACTGGATACTTTTTTGCCCAAGTCAATCGCCAAGACTTTATGGAAAGCAGGACGCACTCACTGTCAACTTCTCTTTTTCAACAAACTGTTTCTGTTTATCAACGGAATCGCGACTAAGGCCAATTATTTGAACCTTTCCAGGTTTAAAAGTATCCTTCTCTGCGCGAAAGGCCAATCAGTCTGCCTCTAGCTGTATGCCAAACTTCGAAGGGGCAGCAAGACCCACGAGCAATAGCATCCCGGAACTGGCAGGCCTCCTTTGTGCAACCGTAAGATCCTAAAGGAACGTTTAATGCCTTACAAGGCCTGAGAGCGCCAAGCCTGATTGAGCACCTGAACTAGGATAGAAAAACAGCACTGTAGGAACGCTGGAATTGGCGGGATTCAAAGAGAAAGTCTCTCCATTATAATTAGGCAGAGAAATGGGAGGTGCCTGTTTACCGATTAGTGTTGTATGGGACATGATGATGGTTTGAACACAACGTTAGCAATGAGGTTCTACAAGTTTAGTATAGGCGATTCAGCGATGACATAATCGCTACTTTGATCTCCAATCGCTACTTTGATCTCTGCAATCGCTACTCTGATCTGTCATATTCTCTAATATACCCCGCTTCACAACTGTTTGATAAAT
>JABAJV010008678.1:0-16557 GCA_018854895.1 Tricholoma furcatifolium
TAGGACGAGCCACCCGTCAGTTTCGGAGCACCTCGAGGACGCAATTTGGTATGAGCAGCTAGGGCTGACAGTGAACGCGAGGGAACATTGTCCTACACGTATTCGGATTAGCAGCCAATTTGCGACGTTGGTCTGCCATCAACAATCGCATGTCGCTAAATAGGTAGGTCTATAACCGGAAAGATGGCTTATCTGGCACGGATAGGCGAGAACCTACTTCGCCGTGGTAGATTCAGGGAAATATTGAACAGGGTAAGGTTGCATAGGATTCACTGCTAAATGAAGGTCCTGAGGTACAGTGCCATTGGTATAAGACTCTACTGTTCCTCCTCTTTCTTCACTTCCAATGTCGGCATCGGCCCCAAGAGCGGTGGAAGCTTCTCTACCCAATCAACCTCGTCAGCATAAAAATATATGTAGGCCGTTTCTGGAGCATAGACCGCAGTCACGACGTCTGCCTTGATCGCTTCAAAATGCATGATGGCTTTGACGAAACTTGCCAAGAGACCACCTGGCGTACTCTGGTAGCTGAATTGAGGGCATTCCTTGTTTCCCGTGCTCGACACGTTGTAGAAGAACAGTTGATAAGGTGCTGCTGGCTGAAGGCTTGAGACTGATGCTGCGTCCGTGTCCATCTGCTTGGATAGAGTGTGAGTAGACGATCACTTATATTGAGTTGTATCTTTGAACTTACGTGGTAATATGAGTAGAGAACAACTAACAACCGAATCTGTCTCCAGGTGTTCTTATTCGAAACAAAGCTGGGTCTTGTGACGCTGACACCCAAATAGCCACGTCCGAACTTGGAGATCGGAATTCTGGTTTAAGGAATCAACGCGGTCGCCTTCGGGGGTGAGCAGGAATGATCAGGAAGAACCTAGAGTTATGAGAGAGTGACGCGGGATATCTCTGCATCCACATCTGCGTTGCCTCCATCCATCCATCCATGCATGGGCCACACCCTGCCAGTGAGGTTTGAAGGCTATACAACTGAAAACTTACCAAGTCCAACTTCGTGATTTCATTATGGTGTAAGGCAAGGCATGTGGTGAAATGATCATAACTGTACCCTGAACTCCTGAAAGGCCCGACGTGCCTAACAGAAATCAGAATTCTATGTCAGATCTAAGGAACCAACGCGGTCGCGCTCGGGGATGCTCCAACAAAGAAAATCGATTTTATAAAAGGCAGTCGAAGACTACTCAGCGCACCGAGCAGGACTTGCACTTTCAAATCGTAAGCCGCACCCGAGCCTTCGACAACTCGACTCACGCCCTTTTCTTCCTGCAGTGCCGGTCAGATTTCTAGCCCAACTTTTCGGCAATTTAGCTCACCTCCCTTGCATGTCGGTGTCGTGATTATCTTATTCCTTCATAGTACTAACCATATCGTGGTGTCAGATACTTCCTACTATGAGGCTAATCAATGCCATTGCTTTGCTCGGGTGCCTGAGTGCTGTCAGTTCAACAGTGGCTGCAGAGTGTGCCATGATTTACAAAGATGGTCTATGCAACGTTAAGATGTGCCAAGAAGGTGGTGGATATTGCGCTTCGGTGAAAATGCAAAACGGGAAGCAAAGATGTACGCTGTTACGTTATCAAACGATTCCCAAGTGTTATGGTTGCGGCTGCCGTTCTGTGAAATAGTATATACACGCAATAACACGTATACTTGAGCGGTAGCGCTTTGCGAGCATGAGTGCATGATTATTGTATGTCGCCTACACTTGGGTCTCCTTTTGAGGAACGAATGAATCTATCCGTATAAAAATTGCTCAAGATGTCCAGTTTTTGCCTTTCATTGGCCTTCTTGACTTTAGAACTTTTGGTCGGAGGTTTTGAACCCATTTTGCGAGATTTTTTGTGTTGATTAGAAGGGCCCGCTCGAGGAGGCGCTGGCGACGAGGTCATGGTAGATCGAAGAAACAAACTGTATAGAGCAGTTAGTAGAAATTCTTCCAAAACTGGTTTACGCAAATACATCCAAATAACGCGTTACTATATGCGGGAATCCCAAAAAAAACGTCGCGTTACTTATTCCTCATCTGTTTTAAATGTTGCATTCCTCGTCGTTCACGCCGCAATTCAGTATTCGATGGCATAGAATTATTGAATTACACACGGATTTTTTTAAAGAGAAAGCTATATAAATTTCACGCTCACTATTGCCCACGCCACTTGTGACTTTACTCTTGAATATCATATGGATCGTCGATACTTATTCCCTGCCAATGATTGAAATTCCTCATAAGCAGGTGCAGGTGATCCGACTCGTGTCATTGGCGCCATGTTAAATGGTGGCATAATGCGCTCGCCTGCACCGGTGTTGTCCTGGCTATGCGATTCAGCAGGTCGCTGGCTTATAAATGAATCAATCGCCAGCCTATCCCCTTTTCGCTACATTGTTTGTTGTTACGTGAGCCGGTGAACATAACCGTTGAGGCCCTGAGGGTGACTCGCCTTATGCCGGATACGCTTATTTGGGGCTAAGACATTAGATCCATCCTCTACATGCAATGTCGATGCCGCATTTTGATATGCGAGCGATGAGCGGTCAAGAGGAGAATCCGGCGAGAAAAGGGAGTTCATCGCTTTGCCTTTCGGCGAATCCACAGGAGAGGGATCAAAGAGTGTGTTATTGTCTATAAAGGAAAACGGAGGATCCACTGGAGGGCTGTTTTCATGAATATACGGGGTCAAAACCGCGAGCTTCTCCTTCCTACGATGTAGATTTTTTCTGGATATTTTGAGGTAAACCTGTCAAATTAAACCATGTTTGCTTTCGGCCGGCGCAAGGCAATGAAAAGGCAAGCATTTTTGCTCACTAGAAGTCCTATGATAATCAGTGACATAGCGACAATGGATCCAACCACAATTCCACCGATTCCCCCAGCAGACAGTCTAAATATGATGTCATTTGAAGTGAACAGTCGTTAAAATATATAACGACATTCATACCTAGTAGATGGGTTCGATGCGCCTGCAGTGCTCACACTACTAGTAGGGGCAGGCGTCGATATGGCAGTTGAGCCTGTCGCCCTATGATGCATTTGTCGGTATTTAAGTCGCCTGTATTAACTGTCACTCACGATACCGTAACATTGTTTATAGTATCGGCATTGATCCAGTCAATAGTTAACACTGCATTCTCCTCGTTGACAATGTGGAGAATGTGGTTTCCTGCCTCGAGATGAGAAATATAAAAGAGAGGAACCTGAACAGCAGGCGTTGATTGGGCGCCTTGATACGACTGAGGAGGCTGGTCATCGAGTTGGACTGAATACATTCCGTGATCAGGTCCAATGGATCCGTATAATATGATCAAGTCGACTAATATAAATAGATACCTCCGTGAGGAATTATGGACAGCATGGCCGAGAAACATACCCTTAAAATTGTTAGTTGAGAATGCAAACCTGATAATATCCAAATAATACTCACTGAAGTGAAGTTGAAGTTGCATGCAGCTCCTTTTGTCGAAGTGTTGCTGACAGGAAGGAGTAAGGTTTCTCGCATAATAAGGAGACCCGAAACATGAAATCCTCGTACTGTCCAGTGTGTTCAAGGAAGTCAGCGACATCCTGTGGAGATGTCGACCATACACCTTCATATTGGAATGAAGGACCGGCATCGTCCACGATTACTCGACTCAACACTCCATTTTTATCGGCTATACTTGGGTTCCAAGTAATCTGGCAAATAATGTCATTAAAAGGAATCAGGGGTTCGATTCTAACTCACATAATCGATATACATGGTAGCATTGTCGAGGTTGGTGAAAGTAATACTATGGATTCCGGGGTCAAGGTCGTTGATGGTGAAGAGCACCGCAGTTGATGCAGTTTGTGAAGACACATCTCCAGACACGTAGTGATCAGTTCCGTCTATGTTCGCCACAAACCTGCCGCTGGTGGAGCCATATATATTGAGTGCAGGTCCATCGAAAGACCACGTCATGGTTGCATTGGCTTGCTCCGTTTGAGAGAAAGTGTTTCCATGAAAACTGTAGTTTCTAGAGTAAGCACAGTCGCTGCTAATCATGTCTAACCGAGACATACTTGCTCGCAATCGAATCTGTAGTGATATTGTGCTGCGACCAAGCCTTTGGAGGCTGATATGATATGAGGGGGCTTTCATCGTCGATCGTCATAGACATGGCTGCGGGGAAGAAGATGTACGATGTGAATTTCAAGCCATTATCCTTCTGCGTATAGATTGAAATTATACGAGCAATGACTTAGGCCTGACACAGTGTGATGAGATGATATGCGATAACTGGCAGCTTTGTTTGATGTCTCGTAAATTGGTCTCGAATACGAGAATCTTATGAGCGAACCCACAATTTGTGGCCGAAGAAGTATGAACGGGCGAGCTTCGGGCAGAACTTATTCACCATGGCGAAAGTTGAGATGAATTAAAGATAAACTAGGAGACTTACTTCCTTGCTTTGTTTATAACTTGACATTGTTGATGCAAATTGCTTGCATGGAAGAATGCGACTGATATCTCTCATATCATTGTTCAGTTCTCAAGAAATCTTGATGGAGTTAATGAATTACAAAAGCGTCGAGGAGGAGATTGACACGTACATACGCTCATGCGTTTATCATCATGCGGTCAATCAGATGTGAAGCTCAACACTGCAAAAGGTAAAATTCCAGTAGAGGACGCCAGTACACAAATTATCAGTGGGTGCCAAGCACTGAAGTACTGAAAGTATTGAGCAGTTGGCTTAAGCTGACGACTCTTGGATCCTGCGGATATGAACTCTGCATTACTTCAGATATACAGAGGAATTCCTGAACATCAAAGATTCAAGATATGGTTTAGATCGCAGCAAATACTATGGCATGCAACGTCGCTCACCTTGCACAACTCCACTGCAGTTTGATGGGAGGTGTAGAGAGTAGATCCCACTGGAAAGCTACAGCGTTGTAAAGAGCAGGTTCTTCATCACCATGAATCAAGACAACTGTTATTCCACTTTTTTCTTTAGTTTCAAGTTGACTTGGATCATGACAATGGACATTGGACAAGAATGGGTGATTTGTTTCGACTTGTTTGCAAGCCATCTTGACGCAAACGCGACAACCATGACGTCCGAAAACCCTGCTGGTTCCACTGCTTGCAATGTCTTGCTCCTGTAGCTAGGGGACTTTAATCCATGGTGCATGATGTGCAAAAATGTCCGACGCAATAGCTCTCGCCACCGACTTCCCAATTGAGGAACGCATACTACTGCTCCATCGATTATTACTGCCATACTGTCCGCCGTGATTTCCCATCTAAGCCCCCCACATCCTCCATCCCCAAAAGTGACACACGAATAGCATCGTCAGTCCTAGAACGAACCCCCATTGGCGATCTCTCTCCTCCCAACCGACCGTCTTCAACCGTTTGCGCGCGCCGCGCCGACGTTGCGTGACACGAATAGCTCAAGGACATGAGACCACTGGCGCATCCGGATCCAAATCTTTGAGGTGAGAACGACGGAGAATACGGAAATGAAACATGGACATCCAATAAACGTTCCTTGAGACGCTCACTATGTTCAGCCCGACCTTTTCTCCTTCCCCGAACGGCAACGCTATGGTGACCAGCGCACACTCTGATTATTACCCTGCTTCCGCATTTCATCCCCCCAGGCAGTCATATTCTCCACGTTTCTACCACAGTATAGCGTCCAAATATATTTAAATGATGACTACACGCGTATGTCGAGGAGAAATGTATCTGAAGCTCACTACTCTGATTCCCAAATGTCCGTGGCTGCGTGGCATTGTATGTCATTGTCTCTTGCTTAATTGAAGCTGATATTATATAGATCTTCGATGCATATTTCTGGCCAAAGATTGAAGTTCCTCATAAGCAGGCGCCGGTGACCCGACGCGTGTCAGAGGGGGTAGGGCATGCGGTGGTAGAAGGTCCCCGCTTGCACTGATGTTGTCCTGAGTATGTGCTTCAGCTGGCCGCGGGTTTAAAAATGATCCAGTTGCCATCCTATCCCCTTTTCTCTATATTACCGTTATACATATGAGCTAGCGAAGATATTCATCGAGGAAAACTTGCCTTATGCCGGAGACGCGTGTTTTGAACTGAGATATTAGACCCATCCTGTACGTGCAATGTCGATGGCACAGATGGCACATGCTGATATACGAGTGAAGAGCGGTCCAGGGGAGAATGCGAGGAGAAAAGGGACTTCCTCATTTTGCCTTTTGATGACTCCACAGGAGAGGGAACAAAAAGGGTATCGTTGTCGAGGAAAGGGGAGGGAGGATCTACTGGAGTGATCAAGTCTTCATGAACAATGTTAGAGCTTGACTCTCTCATATATGGGGTCAAAATTGTGAGCTTTTCCTTGCCGCGACGTGATTTTTGTCTGGATAATCGAAGGCAGATCTGACACAATTCAAGTTATGCGTGCGCTTTATATGCCAATATAAGGTCACGTAAAATGTATTTTGCTTACCAGAAATCCTATGAAAGCCAATAACATAGCGACAATGCAGCCAACAACAATTCCACCGATTACACCAGCAGACAGCCTAAGTATGGACATCATTTTAACGGAAGGACCAGTGAATGCACCATGACATTCGCACCTAGTAGATGGCCGCGATGCACCGGAAGTATTCACGCTATTACTAGTTGGGGCAGGCGTTGAGATTGCAGCTGAATTTGTCCTATGATTCGCTCTTGGTTATGATTTCAGTCTCTGAAAATCATCAACTGTCACTTACGATACCGTAGCATTTTCTATAGTCATTTCAGTGACAAAATCAATATCCAACACGGCATTTTCCTCGTTAACGATCCGAAGAGTGTGGTTTCCCGTCTCAATGTGGGACATGAAGAAGAGGGCAACTCCGACAGCAGGTGTTGATTGTGAACCTTGATAGGACCGAGGAGGCTGGTCATCGAGTTGAACTGAATACAGTCCATGATCAGGTCCAACAGAGCCGTATAATATAACCGCGTCGACTTATAGAACCAACATTAGATATAAGTCGGAAACTGTGCCCGAGAGCCATACCCTTTCAATTCTTAGCTGTAAGTACAAACATACTATAGCAATACTCACTGAAGCGAAGGTGAAGTTGCACATCGCCCCTTTCGTTGAAGTTGTACTGGGAGTAGAGGTTAACTTTTGAAGAGACTGAAAATAAAAAATCAAGTACTGTCCAGTGTGGTCATGGAAGTCGGCGAGATCTTGGGGAGATGTCGACCATACACCTTCTTGGTATTTAAATGAAGGATCGGGATCGTCCACAATGACGCGATCCAGCGCTCCGGTTTTATTAGCTATGCTTGATTCCCAAGTAATCTGGAAGGGACTGTCACCAAGAGGAATCAGGAGGTTTATTCTTACTTACATAGTCGATATACGTATTAGAATTTTCATCGAGGTTGGTGAAAGTAACGTTGTGAATGCCTGAGTCGAGATTGTTGACAGTAAAGATCACGGCCGCATTTGATGACGCTGCTGAAGTCACATTTCCGGACCCGTAGTGATTAGTTCCGTCTATGTTCGCCACGAACTGGCCATTGGTGGAGCCATATATATCGAGGACAACTCCATCGAAAGACAAAGACATGGTTGCATTGGCCTGGTTTGTTATGGTGAATGTTTCTCCATAGAAACTAGTTTCAAGAGTAAGGATCGTCGTTGCTAATCGTGTCGAACAGAAACATACTTGCTCGCAATAGGATCGGTAGAGACATTGTGCTGTGACCAAGCATTTGGAGGCTGATAAGAGATGAGGGGGCTTTCATCGTCGATAGTCATTGACATAGCTGTGAGGAAAACGCGCAGTGTGAACTTCTAGTCTCATCTTTCCATATATAAACTGAAATTATACCACGAGCGCGCTGACTTGACTTGACACAAATGAGATGGATGATGGTCAGGTTTGTTTGGGAAAGCGGCGTAAATTTATCTCGAATACAAAATGTTGCGAGCAAATCTATGTTGGCCAAAGAGAAACACAAACAAGTTTTGGTCTGGATTTTATTCTTTATTCAAGATGAGAGCTAGAGTTAAAAATGAATCAAGAAAGCTAGAGACTTACCTCAATGGCAGTTCCACTCGTTGAACTTAGCACTGCTGATATCAACCGCCTGTCATGTCATGTTGTTTACATGGAAGGAAAGGGTGTGATTTTTCTCCTATTACTGGTTACTAGGATTGTCTTGATGAAATTAGACCTCTGTATGTGATGGTGTCATACCTAGTCATTGGAAAGCTCGTTGTCAAATATGTCGATGACGAGAGGAAGACGTTCGGGCTTTGCCGATAATTGATGTGATAATTCCATCGGATATCAAATTAGGCGCCTATTTTTTGCGTCATCCGAACTCCAGACCAGCAGAATCAAAGCTGCAGACTGAGCAGGAGCTTGGAGTTGAACTTTACGGAGACAGAAAGGATTAGGTAGTATTTAACACCATTAAATATTCTAATACGATGAGCAAAAATTATGAGTGGACCAGCAGGGTATGAATATGGCTATCAGAAACTAGAAAAAGATGACGGATCTATGCCCATCACAAGGGTATCAAGTGCATCAGCCACAGCTGTATAGAGCGTGTGATTTCCATCGAGTAGTCCGACAATGGCTCCTGGAGTTTCCTATATTACGAACCAACCTTGAGTCAAAATGTAGAGGTTAAAAACGATCACGTACAGGAAAGCTTCGAGGATTTTGCAACCAGCGAAGAATCTCAGTACAGTCTACGTGGAGCCTCGACCATGTCGACAAAAATAGGCTGAGGCAGGATTCAAGGGATATCATTTCATCAGAGACAAGTGTGGACATCGTTGTTTGAGCAGATGTTAATGCATCTGTCTTCCGCTGATGGACTTGAGCTGTGTATTGTGCATGCGCGACTTCGCTCCGAATCACTGGAGCAAGATTAGTTCAATGTGTCGTGCCATTGCGGGTGAAATGGAGGTGACGTACGATCAAGTTGCTCGTATAGCCGTCCAATGGCTACTAGCTCGGGTGTGTTCAGGGCCTGCGACAAAGCCAAAGTTGTCTGTCAGTAAATGACGAAGAAAGAGGCTAGTATTGCTCACAAGACGTTTGTGCGATGCTCTTGATCGCGATGATTTTCGTGTTGCCAACGCGCAACTTCGATACACAGAGAACGTAAAGTGTGCTACCTCTGAGCCCGAGTGTTTCGCATTCTATGGAATAAGTCTAAACATACCGACTAGCTAGGCAATGAAATGAAAACATACTGCTTTACACAACCTAAATAATCATCATTAATCACATACTGGAGAATAAAGACAAGGAGGATCATACTGTCGAATATTGCTTTCGAGGTCTGTCAACTTTTGTGCTAGTTCACGCAGTTCTTGATGGCCTCCCGGCGCCTTGATACTTAGAAATTTCGAGTACTCGGTGTGGAATGTATTCAATGAGTTGTTAAACTTCATTGCACTTCCCACTAAACTCCGTGTGAGGGTAGCATGGTCTGATGAAATCTTGATATGGGTTGGTTAGTTTTCAGGTCATTGAAAAGTGAGCTTGACGCGTACAGTCATGAATGACTGTAATGCTTGAAGTTTCTCGTCATGCGATCGAGCAGACGTAGAGTTGCGCGCTGCGAGAGGAAGAACCATCGTAGAGAACACTAGAACGCAATAGATCAGTAGCAGAGCAATGGAAATCGAATTTGGAGCTCACTCTTTAGTCGTGCAGATATGAATCCTGCATTATTTCGAAAATGCCAAAGAAGGCCGTGAAATTCCTGATATTCAAAGATCTAAAATCCTTGAAATCGCATCAGGCAACCTAACTCACTTTGCATAGCAAAATCCATTGTGGTTTGAACGGAGGCGCAAATCCCAGCAGGTCTACAGTGTGAAGCTGCCTTGCAACGTTGTCGAAACTCTCCAAGAGACGAGCAGTAGTCAAGGCGAACTGTTCAAAGGCACTGTTGAGATCTGCCTGTACATCTGCACCGTTTAATGACCGCAGAGCGTCTGCGTACGTGATGAAAGGTTTTTGAGTTGGAGAGGAAGCCATGAAGGATGATAAACAAGGAAGGGGCACTTGTACTTGAAGTGGCCAACGAGTGGCCTCCTTATAGGCTATTTCCCGAAGATATAGGCATTTAGATTGATGTTAAGATGCGGTTATGAGTGATCGTTTGAAGGTATATCCCAGTTAGAAGAGCATGAGCTGCCATGAGGCCTTGTTTTTCTGTAACCGGAATTTGCTGTGCCAGGGCCTTTTGATGATGTTCTGAAGACGCAGATCATTGATCCCAATCAGTGGATTGTTTGTTCGTTGTTTTTCTTTCTTTTCAAAATTTCTTTCTGTATTGTTCTTATGTTTCGAGTAGGTCCAAGGCCCCGGGCCCCAAGCCCTGCATCATGTCTTGTCAGTGGTCGTTAAACTCGTCACTCACGCCCGAGTCTTGACGACCTGGACTGTCTCTGCTGATTTCGGATAGAAAATATTCATCCCAATTCGTCTATCGGCGGTTTCTTATGAGCGCTCTTTTCTTGTTGCCCGCCACTTCCATGTGATCCCAGTTAATAAAGCTCCCAGCCGGCTCAAAAACTCTTTATCCCCTTGCCATTCAAAGTGGCATCACCCATAATCGCAGTCAAGATGGAGAGTTGTACATCTGACAGCTATAAGATCTTATGGGTGCCTCTAATAGCAGCCCAGGAACACCAGAACACTGCTGTCGCATTGGTACATGGATCATTCGACCCCCAATTAAATGAACAGATATATATCTGGATCCCTGTCTCAAAGATTGCTCATGGCAGGCGATCTTAATTCAGTGTTGTTTGTGATGATATAGCCAGCAACGTAGTTCATATGTATTATTATGCATGGTGAGTTGGAGTGGAATGGCCCCTGGACTTTCTGATTGACTGTTGACAAGTTAACGCTAGCGGATCACTGCGCAGTGCAGCCTTCGAGCCCGAAGCCCAGCCGAAGGCCCTGCAATCAACTTTTTTTCTTTGCGAGGACCACGGAACATGGAGTGAGTAGGTTCGTCGTCACTATGATTCACGACGTTCTCTATTCTACTTTTTTCCTTTTAGTTTGACGCTCGCAATTGCTGAGTATAGCAATATTCAGGTAACTTGCAGTATCGCCTGATTCGATGGATCATTTATCGATATCTGTCTTTCAAAGTCATGGAGAACGGAGGTGTAGAGCGCAGCGTCAATTTTTCATAAGGAAGCGCCAGCTAACTCCAAGGTCCACTAAGATGAATAGGAAACTTGAAACGCACGATAAAACACTTTAACCACCTATTCCTGGAGACACTTTATCAATTTATCGGCTCCGGACTTGCAGGAAGAGATACGTGGTATGGGTATAATAGAAAAACGACGGATATAAGGCTGAAGGTACTGTCATTAGACCTCTGATTGTGTTGATACGGGAACTTGAAGCAAAACTATCGTGACATCGTCGCCAGGACTCTTGATAGCTTGTACGACGTCGAGCAAGTATTCAGCCAAATTTTTTTCAATCCCTTGCTTTATACCCTGCCGAACAGTCTCCACGGCCACCTCGCCTGACACACAATCCCACAGTCCATCCGTAGCTATAATTACGAAACCACCCCCTTCCAGCTGAAATGTCCCCGTAGAGGGTGTCGCTGTGAGATAAGGCGGTGTGCGATAATAATGAAACATTGTGGCATATCGATCACTCATGGTGACTTTCCCGCGGTCTTCGACTGAAGAAAGCGCGTCTATATATCTTTTGTGCTGCCATTTGCCAAAGGGACCCAAGGGTAGTTTATAATAGGCGTCGCCAAAGCCTGACAAGGTGTAAAAAAGTATTCACGGAGTAATAGTAATTGGAAGAACCTCGTGTGCTCATGATATGCCCAAAGAGACGACCGCCGATAATTACAGAATCTTCACCCGGATGTTCACGAGCAAGGCGTTCCTGTTCCGAAGGCACCTTGGCATTCAAATCCTCTGTCTGACATATATCACCATCCTGTCTCGTCGGATTGAATAATACGGCTCTACAATCCCCTGCATTTGCAAAGAAAACGGTCATCGAATGGACATCAATGTCAAGGACCAAGGCTGTACATCCGCTTTTCACGAGGTGGGCATGTCTCATCCAATCCTTGGACTTCGTTCGAAAGATGGAATGGTCCCGGATAAAATCTTGAATTAGCGCATCGTCGGTGACTTCGAAGAGGCGAGTGTGTTCCAGGGGTGTGTGGGCAAGGATCCTGGCGGGTAAAATGGTGCTGATATGCTCCGCAGTTGAAGCGCCACCATGTCCTAAAATTTAAAGAATCGATATACAAACCAGTAGAGACAGTCCAGTTAAGCAAACGCACCATCATAGACGCCGACGACCAATCTATTTTGGAGCTCATCAGTAGAAATGGAATACCGGTCTTCGATGGGACGCTTCGTTGGCTGATACTGATGTATATGTATCTTGAAACCAGCTTTAGTTTGCACGGAGGAGTGTACTACGCCGGAGCTGAACATTTACAGGACAAAGTATTGTCAAGAATTCCTGTGTCGCGCAGTCAGTAGACATTGGGTATCATTGTTCTAGATGACACTTACGTTCAGATATATTCAAAATATGTATATAAAAGCCTCGGAACTAGTGGAAAGGTAGTTGGAGGCGACGCGATGGCGTACGAACGATGAGAGGAGTCCATGATGAACAAGGGGTGATTTGTTTCGACTTGTTTGCACAGCCATCTTGACGCGACGCGACAACCATGTCGTCTGAAAGCCCTGCAGGTTCCGCTGCTCCGCGTCGCTCACAGCGAGAAAGGAAAGCTGCAAAGCCAATAACTACAGGTGCGTGGTCTATCAATGCCGTATGAAATCGTTTTGACACTTCATTCAAGTTTCAAGCCAACCTAGTCAAGGGAAACGCAAACGGCAAGACAATGATGTAGAGGCTGAGGAAACGGAGGAGAAAGATCAAGATGATGACGAGTTAGAGCCCCAGGACGATGAAGCGGATGCTGACGAGGAGGAGGAAGATTACCGCGCTCCAAAACCGAAGACTCCAGCCAAGAAGGCACAGAACAAAACATCAACACCGAAAGCCAAAGGTGCGCCTCCACAGAAGAAGCCGCGTCTTCTCAAGACCACAGTGGAAAAGACTGCGAAATCCGCCCCAACGAAAAAGGGTAGAAAACCTAAGGAGGGTGACGACGCGTACGATGCTGCCCAAGTCGCGAAAGACACGAAAATCGCGGACGATAATCCTCTATTTAGTACGTGTTGAAACCATTTTCAGATGGATTTTGGCTAAATTAACTTCTCTAGATGCTATTATGAATCCTTCAGCTGCTTTACAGTCAACTGCAGAGGACTTCTTCGAGTCACTTGACCAATCACCTAATGCTGCCCTTGCTGAACTTGTTAACCTCATCTTACGCGCCTGCGGGTGCAATAACTCTGTTAACCCTGATGAAGCCGTCGACTACGATGGCGTTGTCGACGCGCTCGATAACTTTACTGAGGGCCTTAAACAGGTGCGTTCATCTTCTCTTTTCGTTTGGGTGTTTCGATACCGACCAATCAATCTAGGACGACTCACCAATATACCCTTTAACGTCAAAGCTACCCGTATTCAAAAAGTTCCGTAAATCCTTGTCCGAATTCATCGAACGTCTCATTGCCACCTCTGCCGATCTCGGCCCACTCTATACCTCTGACTTGATGGAAACCCTGCAAACATGGGTTATTGCCATGTCTTCCTCCCAAATCCGTAGTTTTCGCCATACGGCCACCGTGGTTGCTCTTGAAGTTGAGACTGCCCTATGTGATGTTGCAGCCAATGTGGAGAAGGAAGCAGAGGTTGTTAGTCGCCAACGAGAAGGAGAGAAAAAACGCAAGTCTACGAACAAGGGCACTGGCGTTAGGGACAAAGAGCTTGAGGCTAAATCTCACGAAATCAGGAAACGTCGAACGAAGCTGACCGAGTTCTTGAAAGAGTTCGTCGACGGGTGGGTTGTTCCAAATAATGTTGTCTGTTTTGAGGAAGCTTACAGATACTTTCAGAGTATTTGTACACCGCTATCGAGATACCGACCCCAACATTCGAGCAGAATGCGTCCATGCCATGGGCATGTGGTTCAAGAAGTTCCCTGGTCACTTTCTGGACGCGTCTTACTTGCGTTACGTTGGCTGGGTCCTCTCCGACTCCAACACCCACGTCCGCCTCGAAGCTGCTAAATCTCTTTCCAATGTTTACGACCAGGGTGATTACCTCGGCTCTTTTAACCACTTCACCGAACGTTTCAAGCCTCGGATGATTGAAATGGCTACTAGCGACACTGAAATTCCAATTCGCGTCGCAGTTCTTCAAATTCTTCACGCTATCGATGGACATTCTCTCCTCGAAGACGACGAACGCCAGAAACTCTGTCTATTAGTCTTTGACGAGGAGGCGAGAGTACGGAAAGCTGTCGGCCCCTTTGCGAAAGGAGTTTGGGACGAGACAGTGGATGAGCGACTGGTTGGGAAACAGAAACCTAGTGAAGAAGAGCGCCAGCGCGCTGGTCTCAAAGCCCTCGCAGGCCTTCTGGTTGCGTGGTGTAAAACCCTTAATACAATGCTCGACGAGGAACAAGAAGATGTGGACCAGGCGAGTGGCGAAGATGACACGGCGGTTCAATCTAGCAGGCGACCAGAGGTTATTGCCCTACTTGCAATGAACCAAAAAGGGCGCATCGCACTCGCCGTCGAAGCTCTTTGGGACGAGGTGGACTCAATTCGCGATTGGGAAACACTGCTCGACCTCCTCTTACTCGATCATACTGCTGCGGAAGGTGAAGAGTCCCAGGACTCTCGTCGATCACGCGGACGACCAAATGGCAAGGTGAACACCCCCGACTCTGTCGTCGATGAAGCATGGCGGCTAGATGACCTAGAAGAATCTATGCTACTTGAAATATTGGTTACTTCTCTTCGTCGAAGGAAGTTGGAGGCGGCTGGCGGTAAAAAGGTAACTGATGTCGGTTATTTCGAGATTTGTTATTGAATCGTATAACCAGGGCGAAGATGAAAATTTATCGAACGACATTACACGAGAGTTGATCAAAGGCCTCCCTCAACTTTTCATCAAATACCAGATGGATCAGAACCGCATCGCTGATGTGCTACAGATACCGACAGTGATGAACTTGGATTTGTATCTGGAAATGCGAATGATGAATGTTCGTCAACAGTCTAATTGAAGTGCTTACTTTGCTAATGGCTGTTCAGGCTTACTCTAGTCTCTGGGATGACGTGACGAAGCAATTCCTGTCTCATTCATCACTCAACGTTCTGAGTTATGCAATGGCTGCGATCCGTCATTTCATGGATGCCACTAGCTTGTCAAATACCAACAGCACAAAGATCTTGGAACTGGAAGATGAATTGTCAACCAGTCTTCGTGATACGGTTGCCGGACGTGATGAAATCGAAGTGGCATCCTTCAGCGAAGATGAAGTTCTATCATTGACCGCCTTGTGCACTCGATTAACGGTGCTCTTTGGAAGCCGGAATATCACGCCGTGGATCGACGAAGACGAAGGTGGTAAACAAAGTAGTGCTTGGGATATTTTGAATGCTCTCATAGAAAGAGGGAGGCTTGGCTACAAAGAAGAAGCAACCGTGAGCTTTCTCGAGTCCCCATATAATTTTAGTCATCTATTAACACCAATGCTAGATGATTGAACAAGCGCTTCAAGTCCTGACCTTGCATATTATTTGGAAGGGAAAATGTCTCACGCACGACGCAGATCCAACTCCCGAAGATGTCAAGTTCAAGGACACTCTCGTAAATCAGCGTGAGACTTTGTTGGAGAAGCTCATTGAATATGCGGTCGGCACTCAGTCCAACACTGCGGATGGTGTTAAGAGGGCGGTGGGTGCTAACGTCCATTTTCGCATTCCACAACTGATGTCCTTCAAGGCATTTAAAAATTTACTTGATCTTCACGTCTTGTTTGCTCCACGCGAAGCTCACGAAGCAGATGGGACACCCTTACCAATCGCATCGATTTCACTATCATTGGACGACGAGATACAATATCGCTGTGCGGGCTATGTTCAGGCAGAAATAGAGCGATACGTTGATAATCTCCTGCCTGCGGACACTGATGCCGACCAAGATGAAGATCAAAGTGGCGATGAGAGTGGTGATGAACAACCCCCAGAAGACACTAACAAGACCAAGCCTGCAAAAGGAAAAAAATCGCCAGCCGAGAGTGCGTTTAAAGTTCCTCGATTTCTTTCTTGCTTTAATGGTTCTTTTGGTTTCTTACAGTCGATGTTAACTCTCGGCCTCAATTAGAACAGGAGTACATGTTTATTGATGTCATGTCAACATTCTTGCGTGCCATACGCGCAGGAGCTATTCATATACGCCATGGATCTATCCTACTCGCACATTTTGGTCGGTTGGGTGCAACCTTCGATGCATGCTCGAAGGTAGTTGTGGATGTACTTCGCGAAGAGGGCATGATGAACAATCACGGGGATGTCGTTGTCACTGTCCTGACTCATGCATTAAAAGAGGTTAGTTGAATG
>JABAJV010008679.1:0-28668 GCA_018854895.1 Tricholoma furcatifolium
GAGGCAAACGTAGACTGGGACATACATCCTCTGGCTCCTCTTCCTCCTGGGACTTCTCTGGCTCTTCAGAGTCGTTTTTGATAACAGGGAATAGACTAGAAAAGTAGGCAGAAATAGAGCTCATTTTTGTGTGGTCGCGTCAGTGACTGCTGCAAGTCAAGAGAAAACGGTCGTTTTCGGAAAACCGGACCGTGAGAACTTTGACGAATACGTAAGTAATAGAATAATTAATTAAATAATTATCAACCTTGTTCTCCTGCCACGCTAAAGCTAAAGATTGAATGGCTTCGGGATGACCTTCCTCCCCAGCCTGGACGAAGATGTTCTCACCTATATTTTCTCGTTTCTGAAGCCCCCAGAAATAATTGTGATTCGCAGGGTGAGCCTAACATATTTCGAATGTATGTAATAATTTCATAACTATCAACGCGTCATCAGACTTGCAGGCGACTATGGGAGGTCTCCAATTTGCGAATAGTATGGACCAATGCTTGTGATCACTATATACTTCAAAAGGGCTATCCCTTTACGACCCAACCGTTGGAATCTATGTCAGTCCCAGAGCTCGAACAGCGTACTTGCCATGCCTACCATCTGGCTCTCCGATGGCTTTCTGGCCATCTCACCACCCGGCGAACCTTGATCATCGACTCGACATCGAACGTCCCAGTATCCGATGTCCGCTTTCTTCCAGGCCGCTCCGGGGATTGGATCATGACGGTGTCTAAGGGCGTTTGGGACGTGCTGTCTATTTGGGACCTTTCGTCTTCTCAAAACGACTCGCGAAAAGTGTGCCAGTGGTCCAAAAGAGGTGCTCTTTTCAACGGAATAGTGTTGAATACGGATTCGGGATCCGACGCGACGCTTGCGGTATCTGTGTCAAATGACGGGTCCGTCGCATCCACAGAACAATTGATGTTCTTCTGAGACCTGTACCCAGCGATCATAGCGTACAACTGATCTCACTACGGCGTGATAAGAAGGGAGTCTTCTCGCTGCAGCCCATTTTCACCCTCCCTTCTGGCATGAAACCAACCAAATTACACGGGGATCTCCTCGCCTTGAGTGACGAGGTTTCGCAGACTGTGATTTGGAATTGGAGAACGCGATTGTCTGCAGTGCTGCTGCAGCCGGATAGTGAAGCCGGAATTTGGCACGTTCGTGTTTCCCTTCCATGGTTCATTCTCATGCATATTAAGAGATCGCTTCACAGCCCAACAGGAGCATCCAGGTGGTCTTTGCGTATAAGAGTGTTCTGGTCGTACGCGCCTGTTCTATCCATCTCTTTCCCTTCCCTCATCTGCAAGAAACACCGTCTACATATTCGCCTATAGCTCATCATTCATTTGGCTGGCTTGATGGAATCTCTGTAACCCACTCACCACTTAACTCTCGTCTCTCGATTCTTTTGCGGAGCGAAAGTGACGATCCATGGTCATCTGGTCTCCATTCCCTCGACTATTATAACATCCTCAGAAATCCCGATGCGGCAGTCGAGGACGATGCACAAGAGGACCATCTGCCCCCTTACCTCTTCCCTCCCACTCTAGTCGCCAAAGTATCTGCAGTACGAGGCTCCTTGCGCTGTCGAAACGTCATTCTAGGTCCATGTGGGACTGCTGTCTGGATACAGCCGCGGGATCGTGCAGTGGTGGGGCTTGCATGGCCAGACGAGGAGTATCCTCTTCAGACTATACACCCAGAGAGCGGTCACGAGAGCCTCATGGTATCGGCCCTCCCGGGCCCTCTCGCACAAATCGATAGTGATTCGGAGAAGCCTGAAGAGGGAGGAGTGGTCAAGATGCGAAGTTCCGCGGTTTACAGGAACGATTTGAACAATTGGACGGCGTTGGATTATGATGAAGAAGTCGGTAGGATTGTCCTATGCTCGAGTTTTGGAAGCATTATGGTTTTGGAATTGTAATGAGCCTTCTAGGCCTCATCCTCAGTATGCCTGCATGCTTTAAGGTCTCTATATCAGTAGATGATGAGAGTGCGTGATATCTACTGCTCTCCAGACTATCTTTGTACAGGTCGGGGCTCACGGATGCGCACCCTGATTCCTTATTGTCTTCAGGGGTAAGACTGTAGCTTTTTTGTAGTTCCACAGGGCGACAAAAAATAGTGCGTCATGATGTTCATATCACACGCGATATCCCGCACCGCAAAGACAATAAGAAATGCGCGAACCGGGAAGGGCGAGGAGCAAGAGCAAAGTCCACATCTGATGCGGCGTGAACAGCAATCTGGGATTTGATGTCCGAGAGACCGGGTCTTATTGTTGTGCTGTTGTGCGCGCAGGTACACACTGACTTTTTGGGCCTGAAAAGAACAATTAAAGAAAGCAAATTTGGATTAGTGAATAAGGATGGCATATTACAGATGCTTCTTTAACTTTAAAACGTTGGAACTTGAGTGGGCATATATATAAGGAGCGCCTGAGAACGGTTTTCTTTAGGAGCTGAATTAGATTTCTTCCTTCGCCTTCGCCTCTCGAGACTTTTATTGACTTTCTCATACCCATGGATTCCTTCTCTAACCTGATCGCCTTCAACTCCTCTGGCACCGAGGACGTCACTATTGACATACCTGTTGAGGAGGGTGGAGGCAACGGCTCGTCTTCCTACTGTGTCATTGCGTAGATCTCATAGGGTTTGGTGACACATGGTACGCTTTCCCCCCTAGATTTGAAGAAGCATCTCAGGTTTTGACCTTGATTCCTTTCTAGGGATAACTTTCGTATACTTACTCGGCACTGGCATAGACACTCGCATTACACTCACCCTTCTCGCGCATAGTGTCAAACTCCTTCCCATACCATTATCTTCACCCATCCCCATCACACGACACGCGCATGGCATTCGCACACAAAATATTGCCGCCCCGCCCACTATCTTTCGCATGGCGACGGTGGATATCATACATTCGATTTCGTTTATTAGTATTGGATCCTACTTCTGGATCTGCACCGGCAGAATCTTCAAACATCTCTTCAGCAGGAGAAGGAGCAAGATTCGTTTGTTGGATTTCAAGGTTGAACTTTTGGAGGTATTTAGCATTAACTTAACGCATAACACAATGTACATCATATAGCATTTGTACACCATCATTTCGCAATGGGATTTCCATATACCCTGTAAAAGATATGGCATAAATCGTATCAAACATCGCGGGATAAAATTCTCAGGACTGTTTAATAGTGACAGAGTCAGTACGTAGGGACCTCACTGCGATTCTATTGAGCAGAATAATCTGAACACGTTCGTATCTTTGATTAATAAATTTTATGATGAAACGTAGATCTTTTGCGGCGAGAGCTCATGCCAGTGTTTTTAGTGACTAGTAAGTAGCAGTAGTCGCGTCGCGTCGCGTTCTGTAACGTAATAGTCACGTCACGTGCCACATCACATGATGTAGAGGCGAAGCTTCAAGCTTCACGCGTCAGCGATTCTTGAACCGACTTCAAGTTGCGCTCATCATGGCAACGACAGAGACTGCGCCTCCTCTTCCACTCGAGCGCATTCTCCCCTGGATCGTCTCCGCGTCCTCTAAAGCTATCGGCATCGCAAATTTTTTCCTAGAGTTAACACTCCGCTTTTTCTCGCCTCTTGCAATAACTCTCTACATCTTCGCGCCTGTTACAGTCTTAGTCGGGATTCTGCAAGATGTCTTCCTTCGCTGGCCCTATACAGCTGCTCTATATCTTCTGGATGCATTCTATCCGATATACGTCCTAGTTGGAGTCGCATGTATAGTTGGACTTTTCATAGGAGGAGTTGGGCGGCTGGTTACGATACTGCTGGTGGATCTAGTAACGTCAAAGATGCACCAGGCGTCAGATATGAGCTCAGATGTCATAGAGAGCGAGGTAAAGAAGGGAAAGAAGAGGCAGGTGAAGGTTGAGGATGACGATTGAAGTTGTCGTCTGGTACAGTGATGTTCTTTGCTCTGCGCCTAGGATGCTTATTGTGGATGTATGCAGGTTTATCTTCCCACCTACGCCTACCCTTGTCAATTTTTTGTCTCTGGGCTCGCTTCAACAAACAGATACCCGATCAGGTGTGTATGCAATTTATACCCTGTCATTCTGCCTCACATTCATTCAGGTTTCGATTCCATGTCAGTGCGTATACTTCTCTGGATCTTCAGACCATCAAACGCGGTCATGCCCTTCAAGTTCGTCACTTTCTCCTGAAAGACACGCGATGTATGCCTTGTTCTTCATCGAAAGGTCTCTCGGGGAAAGCTTGCAGAGTCAGGCCAGTAGTCCATATGCAGTTTATTGGTATTGTTAAGGTGCAATGTTATATAAATATGCGAGAAATAATCAAGACAATAAATCAAAAACTTCCTCTTAGTGTGCATGTCCATTGCCGTTGGTATGAACGCCAGGAATCTTGGCCTGGAAAGCAGGGGTCACAAAGAAAGCTTCCTTGTCGCTGGTATATGGTGGGTATCGTAATTCCAGCATGGGTTCAGCTCTAGATAGTGTGCATGAGAAATCAAGGATAAACAGGACATGATAGATAAGACGTACGATCTGGGGATATCGAGGCACGAGCGATCATATACGAAGTTCTCGAAGCTGTACTGCAAGTGCTGGCGTCCATCTGGAAATGTTTTAGTTCTTGGAGTTCAAAGTCAGGCCGGCCGGATAACTTACATCCTGATTCACCAACGCCTCCGAAGGGCAACTCGTTAACTAAGAAAACACATAAGCAAGAGAATTAACGTAGGAGAGGATTAGCTAACCAGACAGTTGCTGGAACACATCATTGAATACGAGGTTGCCGCTCATGGTCCTCTCAAGCACTAAACATGAGTTGAGTATTGTCCAAATAGTCCTTACGATAATAGATGGCTTACAGGCACGTTTGGTCTCCTCGCTTTCCGTGAACGCATACAGGACCAAGGCGTGATCGCTACAGAAGTAAAGGTTGGTGTCACTTGAAGGAAAAACAAACGGGTAAAACCAACCGAGAGTTCACGATCTCGATAGCATCCTCGATGCTATCAACAGGAACCAGAGGGAGGATCGGGCCGAAGAGTTCTCTGAAAAGCCAAGATGAGTACACTAGCGTTGCACAGAAAAACCTCGAGGCGTACTCTTCCAGAAGGGAATCAGTTTCTGTTACATTCTTCACAACCGTCGGCTCGAACGCCCTAGTCTTCTCATCGACCTGCCCGCCAAAGACGATTTCTCCTTTCGTCCTCTCGAGGAGGCCTTTGAGGCGCTTGAGATGGCCGTCGGAGATGATGCGCGCGATGCATTTGTTGTTGAGAGCACCATCTGGGTAGAAAGACTTGTACGCCGCTTTCAGACCCTCAATGAGCTCTTCCTGCTTCTCTCGGAGGACTAGAACGAAGTCTGGGCAGACGCAGATCTCGGAGAACATGAGGATGGATAGGCGCTAATGAGAACTTAGGGTGACTCACCTGACCAGCGTTGTTGGTCTTTCCCCACAAGAGGCGCTTGGCGGCGAGGGCCATGTCGAATGTGCCATCGATGACGACGGGGGACTTGCCGCCGAGTTCAAGGGTCATAGGTGTGAGATGTTTGGCTGCTGCTGCCGAAATAATGCGTGCGACGCGTCCGTTGCCCGTATAGAAGACTAAAAGAATTCAGCCGAGCTCGAGGGGGTCATTTCGCTGGACTTACTGTGGTCCCCTACGAAAGAAATTAGGTTAGAAGAGGACAGCACATCCAATACTAAGAAATCGTACATTGAAGTTCCAAAAGCTTGGTAGCTTCCGGTATTTCACCAAGGACGATGCGATACGCATTCTGGTCCAAGTATTGAGGGAAAAGTCGATGAATGAGCTCCGCATAGTGAGGGACCAATTCCGAAATCTTGATGACCGCACAACAGCCTGCTGAAATTGCACCATACAAAGGCTGTAGACTCAAAATCAAAGGGTAATTCCACGGGCTATCCGATTCGTTCAGACCGAATGCAAAAGATAGGAGACAACGACAGACGTACGCAATGATGAGGACTGTGCCCTTGGCTGCCCTGTGAACCGTCGGCGACCACGTCTTCTGCCAATCCGGGACCTCAACCGCCGTTGGCTTCGTCCACTCCTCCAGGTTCTTCGCGCAAATCAAAGCTTTCTCAATGACGGCGCCGACTTCGCACATGAAGACCTCCGTGCGAGGTTTGCCCAAGTCTGCAGCAAGTGCATCTGCGAAGGCGTCCGCGTTCTCCTGAAGCATTCGTGCGAGCTGGTGTAACTGGTTGATACGCCATGAGATAGGCCGTGTCACGCCTCGGCGGAATGAGCTCCGCAGAGCTTCACGTATCTGACATGGAGTTAGTTTGCTCGAAATACTACTTGAATCATTTGCTGAACACACCTTGGGTATTTCTTCGATCGGAGTAGCGCTCATTTTTCGGGAGACCCCACATGTTTTTCCTGGCCTTTATATACGGTGGGTGAATGTTTACAAGAGATGGAAAGAAAAAGCCTTGAAGAAGGCCTTATCAAAAAGCCGGATCATCAGCTGAGCTTCCCGATCGCTATAGCTTTGACACGGGTACCCCGCATTCCGTAAACAAGTTCTCGAAACTGATAAATTTTCTCCACGAGAGTCCGTTGAATTCAATTCTCAGGGGGCACCACCTGGCCGCAAAAATCGCGTACACTGTATGTAACCCTGGCTTTCACCCAGGCTTTCGGAGCTCTTCTCACTCGTTCCCACATTCCTTTTGGGGGATTATATGCTTCTACCATTCGTGCATTTCCATAGTGCGCACTGCGCACCGTGGACATACAAGTAATAACAGATGTCATTGCTACGAAATGGTGCCTTGTTTTGCGAGTTGTAGCCGGAGCCGACGCACGCGGCAAAACTCGTCATTGCGCAGACCGTTGCTGGTTACTCTTACTTACTTAGATTGTACTCCTTTGCACCGTTGCAGTCACCACCAGTGGCATACGTTGAGAACGATGGGTGCATCTTGACCTGCTGCCAGTTATTTCTTCCCTATCTTTTTGTCTGTAACAACCAAATTATTGAAATGCTAGTCAGCCCCACTAAAAACGAAAAACACCTTCAATGGACCAAAGTGACTTGGATATGAGAAGTGTCTGGTAGTCTGATAGTCAGTATATAGAATAGAACGATTCTTGTGAGATGATTGTTTTTTTCCTGTCGAAAGTTCTAGTAGACGAGGCGATAAATTAAGTTTGTAGTCCATCGATGAGAGTTCGCAAGTAAACCTGCTTATATACTATTCATATGTCCATCTCTAACGAGTCCATACCATCGCTGTACTAGAAAACTAGACCATCCAAAGCGAGAAATTCTGGTTCGCAATTCCGTTGCAGGGGGCGAGTTGAACCAAGAAAGAAGGGATTTCCATCGCATGAGTGACGCCAGTAATGACTTGGGCACAAAGACCCAGATGGACTGATTTTATGTTGCATGAATTGGCAAATACTCCGTGCACAGACCGTGCACTGGTAGCGCAGGTCTCACAGGAAAGATCCCAGATTTGATTCCTGCAGTGGTGCAACAGCAAGAGGGCGAATATTATGAGGGAAGTGGAAAACCTGAGTGAATCAGACGTACGGGTCACCAGAACTGAGATAGGTAACATCCAAGTACTGATTATTCCCTATGCTTATGACCTGGTTCGAAGGGGTACCGAGTTTCCTGAAGGGAAGATAAGATAAGATTGGAGTTTAAACATGAGCGCGCTGGCGAAAATGGCGTACTTCACGATGTAATGCTGGGGAGCTGAGCCTATCGGCTCGAAGAGAAACTCTGCCGCTTGCTTGTAATTGTCGGGGCTAGTAGAAAGGTTGGACCCGACAGCACCAGGGGCCCATTCACGAGTGTTATAAGGCGCTTGATCCCATACCACAGACACACCAATCCCTTGAAAATTGGGATGGCATTTCGCACTGCGATTGTCCAAGGGAGAGGCTTGGACGGTGAATAGGAGAGTAGTTATGATGGATAAGAATGTGAACATGATTTGTAGACGTCAGCAGAATGATAGGGATGGTCAAGGAGAGGCGAAGAAGCACTGACTTGCCCATGCCCCACAAGTACTTATTCGCTATTCGCGTCTGCATTTCAAAGAAGCTCAGAATGTATGGATTGCATGTGGCCAGCATGGTCAACCTTCGCCGACCCGAGACTCGCGATCGGACTCCTGTTCCGAAGAACAAGGTGGTTAGGCTCCTACCAAGAACCATTGTACTCAACTAAAATGTCAGTCTTATGACTTCTCTAGGACATCCAAACCCAACATATCGTTGCTTGTGCTTGTACATGGGCCATGATGCCCGTGTCAAGATGAGTTCATGCGAGCAAGGACAAGAATCCGATCCGCGACATTCGGCGGCCTTGTTCCACCGTCGTCATCTCCTATTTTTCCTGACGTAACTGAGAGCCAGAAAGTCCTTAACTGAGGAGTTAACTAAGGGATACGGTGCATTACTCTACGTTGAATTACACACATTAATCTTCCTCATCTCAAGATTTTTGCCATCGTGTCAACCCTCTAAGCCGCTCGACACAGATTATGGAACGAAGCTATAACTGGCAACATTGCTGATTCAGAGCTTCTTGTCGCTGATCTTGTTGCAACTGAGAACGTACTTATATGCCAGCGCATGCTTGGAAGCCCAAGTCCGTTTCGGAATGCCCACTGCTTTTCAGACGTGGGGAATGCATGCCTCTGCTTGAAAAAAGGCATATAAACAGAGTGTAAACATGGGGGCATTTAAACATCAATATTTAAATGGCTGTACGCACTCTTAGTAACGCCCACATAAGCTCTCGCTGACATCGATGATGAAGGTTGCCATGGCATGGCGCCTTCAGGAGGTGGCACGAAGGGAGACCATGGGCGCCAGGGAGATAACGAGGATGGTAAAGATGGGTTTGTCAACAGTCAACATGACGATCGGATGCACCTAAGTAACTTGAGAACAGAAAGAATGCCATCCATTGACGTTTTCCGTGATGACTTCAGCGAAACAAAAGTAGGAGTATCTGAATGCATAAGCGTTAGCAGCGCTCTCCTGCCACATGTGTCAAACTCTGCGCCATTGGATTTCTGATGACCACGAAATCGTGATCATAACACATTTGAAACAGAAGATGTCGATACACTAAAATAATACATAGCCACTCGAATGACGATTGGAGATGGCGCGCTTTTGGACAATGGTTGTAAAGAAAAGTATCACGTGTTCTCTTTATTCGAGGACTTGCGGAGTTTGAAAGTATGCAGAATTCAGGTTTCTTTTAATTTAATCCTTCGCGTCCTTCGACTAACTCAGTCTTGAGCATAAACCATTCTCGATGTCTTTATCTTCCAGTAAATATGCAACGCGTCGCAAGGAGCTTCTTGGGCTTCTGAAGCAGCTTAGGGCAACTGGGTGAGGACCACATTCAAATTGTAGTGTTTGCATGTATCTGACGTGTCTTTCCATAAGTTCGCAGGCAGACCTTGACCTTCCAAGAATAGTTGTTATAGGAAATCAGAGTGCAGGTTATTACCTCCCTTATCAAATGATTATCACGCTGATTTGACAACAGGAAAGTCCAGTGTTGTAGAAGCCATCTCCGAGGCAAGCTCTTCAAATTGACCTTTGACAAGTCTTCAATTGAAGGAAATCAACTGTAGATTACCGTGCCTCGCGACGCTGGAACCTGCACGCGTTGTCCTATGGAGTGTAGAATGTCCACTTTGAGTGCACCAGACGCCAAGTGGGCTTGTCAGATATCTATCAGGCGTGAATACGACATTCACGGTAACCCTCTCCAGAAAGGTTCAGAAAGGCGATTCGGACGCGTCATTCATAACAAGGAGGATATTGAACTCGCTCTTCGACGAGCCCAATGCGCCGTGCTGAATCCACACCTAGCAGAGAAAGACATCATGTCGGCTTCCGCTCATGACCTCACTGGTGCTCCCTTTTACACAGAGCAGTCATTACAATTCTCGCGTGATATTATCTGTATTGATTTGGAAGGTCCAAATTTGACTGATTTACATTTTATTGATCTTCCCGGTATGTCATTTCTTTGTCAGATACCACTAGTACTAATAGATGATAAGGTCTCGTCCAAAATGCTGAACCTGACACTGTGAAACTTGTGGAAGATATGGTAGTATCTCATATCAAGGGTGATTGCCTCATTCTTGTTGCTTTGCCCATGACCGGTGCGCAATAATATTCTCGTTATGCTTCCCCACTGAATGCTGTGCTTAGACGATATCGAGAACCAAAAGGCCCTACGCCTTGCTCGTCAAGTGGATCCTGACGGCGGGCGAACAATTGGTACGGTGCAGTGTCTCTTGGTGCCCTTTGTCTCCCTTTCTTATTGCCCATCTCCGCGTCTAACAGGTGTCATGACAAAAGTTGACATGCTTACCGAGGGCCAGCTGAAGGCGCGAGAGATCTGGCTCGATATTATTGAAGGCCGTCGTCATTCGCTCGTCCATGGCTACTACTGCACACGGCAGCCAGATGATGCACAGAGGCTCGCTAAAATTACACCAAAGGACGCACGGGTAGCTGAAGCAAAGTTTTTCTCTACCACTTCCCCCTGGTCGACATCGAACCACAAGAATCGATTTGGGACAGATAATCTTGTATCATCGTTGAGCCAGCACCTTGAAACCATGCTCAACAAAGCGTAAGTCCCGACCTTTTCTCTCTATACCTCGTCTCATACCTCACGGGGTCCGCTTAGCCTTCCGCGAATCCAAAAGGACGCAGCACAAAAGTTTGCATCTTGTACTCAAGAGCTACAAGGCCTTCCAACAGCCATCGATGGCGATCCCGCAAACTACATGCTGAATCTCGTCACCAGTTTTTGTAATGATGTTAACAATGCAGTCCACAATGGACTTGACGCTAACCAGCTTGTGCATCGCAACAAAGAGACATTTTTGGAGTATAAATATGCGATCCGGAAAAGCGCACCAAACTTTATTCCGATTGTGATGCGTGATGCTGAAGACGGAAGGCTTTCACCCAACACTTCACATCGGGTGGATGAGCATACTACGGGACCTGTATTTACTCTTACAGATATGCGTGAGCATATCCAAAGGTTGGCTTTTAAGCCTTTGCCCTGTGCAGTTTTCACTGACCCTTCCTCAGATCTATAACTCGGGAGTTACCCAATAACGTCCCATTTTTTGCCAAAGTGGATCTCATCGCCAAGTTCCAGGTTGGTTGGAATTCCTCGACTCAAGTCTGCTATAATGCGGTCCGAAAGCATGTGGAGCAGATGCTAGAGCGTCAGATATCTTCCACCTTCCACCGCTATGAGCATCTGGAGGGTCATATACGGTGGGTTCATAGTCGCAACATGTGAAAACTGTCATCGTACTAATCCGTATCTGCTGGATAGGATTTTCGTTTCTGAGGTTCTTCAAAAACATTTCGATATCTGCAAATCTAGCATCGAACCTCTTCTTCTAGCCGAGAAAACGCCTTTTACGCAAAACACTCATTATCTCGAGGACACGAGCGCTAAGTGGTTGTCCAAATATAAAGCCAAACGATCGAGTACCCTAGCTGAACATAATGAGCGTCCTATGGTCAAAAAGCCTCGAACCAACGAGGCCTTAGCAACCCCAGTACCTTCGCCGTCTCCAACCCCTGCACCGATACAACTCTGGGGTGAGTGCCCTTGTCAATTTTGTTCATCAAATATTCTCGTGCTGAAATGGTGCAGGTGCAAAGGCAAAGGCAAGCTCAGATTTTGGTTTCCGCATGCCCGTGAACCCAGCGCCTTTCAATGAGAACGAAAACAATACCGATCCTGAACGAGAGAATTATCTTAGACAAGCTATCGCCTTTTTAGCTGCGGCAGGGATGCCGGGTATCACTGAGGCTGACTTGGGGAAGTTGATAACTGCCGACGAGTACGAAACTGAGATCAAAGTCATGTCGGAAGTACGAGGGTATTTCCAAATTGCGTACAAGGTTAGAATCCTTTATCGTTAAGGATATCGTTGGAATTGACTCGGTCCCTTGAAGCGAGTCATCGACATTATTCCTTCTTTGATCGATTTGCTCTTTGTCAAGGCCATCGCGAAAGATATGCAAGGTTCCTTGATCTCGAAACTCTCCCTCGGGACAGCGGACGCAAGGCAAAGATGTGCACAGTACTTGGAGGAGAATCCAACGGTGGTCGCCAAGAGGAAGGAATTGACCGCTCAAAAGGAAAGGCTGGAAGAGGTGAGGAAGGCCCTTCACCAGTTTGGATTGTCGTAAAGGCGTCCATACGGTGTGATGTGTGTGGCAAGGTTGGCCTCTTCATCGGATATCAAACACCTTTCTGATATATTCCATCCTTGCAAAGAATTGCGGAAGCGTTTGTCGCGTCAATACACTACAGTCGTCTACCATGAATGTAACATATCCTCAACCATCCATTCCAAATGCAATCGTCCCTGTTGTCACATTCGAGCGCCCAATAACAGTTGCATCTCTTGGCAGGTGAAGGGGGATTTCTATGCTGTACCCGATGTTTGATAGTACGTAATAGACAGACATCAGTAAGCTGGGACACCAGATGTACGATGAAATGTTCATTCCTCGTAATATTCCTGGTATCTGACAAGGCGAAAATCTACAATTCTTACTGTTGGGCTACATGTTCAGAGAGCTTTTGCACCCAGTGACTATCCCGTACTGAATCGATTACCAATCACCGAAGTCTCCGCGACTGAACTCTAGCAACAACGTCTAGAGTTCGACATCGACTCCTGAAATCTGATAGATGATATGTTTTGTAGGTTGGAGTCCGAGTTGCTTTGGCACTGTATGCCAATTTGTTTTACAGTGCCACGGATCAGTGGTGTATCATGATGCCAGTGCGCGCTCAAGGGAAGTTGTTATCTTCTCATCATCGTAACATTGCCTCCGAAGCAAGCCTTATAGGCTGCTCGAGAATGCTCTCAGATTCTCGTCAAGTTTTGATAACTGACTATCCTCGCAAGTTCTAACGCTGGTCGTTCGTCTGCAATCCATCCATTATGAAATACCTGGCGCTTCTCGTCACTTTCCCTCTGCTTATTGTAGCACTACCGACGGACTACGATACTCTCCGGCCACGAGGCAACGCTAAGACTATCACTGACAAAGATTTCCTTCTATCATGCCCTGGAGCCGCAGGTCTGGATTGTTCTTCCTATAGCTTAGATGTTGCCTCACCCTATGACAGGATCGCCTAATGTTCAACGTGCAGACCGATGCACATTGGTGAGAAATGCATATTTTTAAGTTATTGAGGTTATAGTTATATCTTGATGTTTATAGGTTAACATTAAAAATAATCCAGACAAGACCATTTTCAAGAACGTCGGGAGCCCTCAGCTTAAGTACGTCCGTCCTCTTCCCTGCTATCTGCTGCTATATTCATATCGGTATATTAACAGCTGCGCTGGAGGAACCACGGCTACAACAGTTTCACTTGGAGGAAGCACTTCAGTGGCCACAACGACCAGTGTCGATGCAAACTTTGGTATTAGTTTCGAAGGCATAAGCATCGGCGGCGGAATGTCTACGTCAACCACCTCCACGACCGACCAGTCGAAAACAATTCAGTATCAAGTCCCTCCTGGACGGCAGGCGGTTTTAATGGCGGGCTATCGTTTTCATTCGCAAACGGGCAACGTCCAGGTCAATTATGGAGACCGTGTAAATGGCCATTATATTGTATGTGCCTTTAATTTAAGATTGACTCAAGCTCACGAATTATGCGTTTTCAAGTGGTTTACGGGCACGACAATCACGAAACTGATTCCTGCTGGCACCCCGCCTGAATTCCAAATCCACGAGTCAAAATGCGGTAAATTATGTCTCCTCTTCTTTCTGTGACACCGACACCAGCACTGACATTGAATGGGTCAATAGGCACTGATGCTTTTAACATCAACAACAAGTCTTAAAGGAGCATAAACTATGTAGTTTGGGCGCATTTCATAGGATCAAGTTGTATATCACCGCAGTTCAACCCGTCAATAGTACACACCAGTGATCAGTGGACTCTTCTCAGGAACAACCAATACTTCCCAAGACATTGCTCGGTAACTGAGTAGTAACTCAAGGAAAAGCCCGATATCCGTGCGTAGTGACTGTTCACAGCATGTCATGAAACATTTCATTAGATTTCGTCACTACCGTGGTCCATCCACGGAAGAAAGGTGACCGGTATATAATCTCCTCGACGTCGTTCAAGATAAGGCTTTGCAGGCAAAGCAATCTATTCGATTCAAAGTCTTAGGGTAGACAGAGTATCCCAGTCCAAACGAAGAACACTGACATGCGGACTTGTGTGCAAAGTTACGAATGTCATACAACCTTAACAACGTCTTTGTGTATATAAATCCCAAAGTTCACAATTTATTTCAATACGAATCAGAGATAACATCATGATAATCCATTCTTGCATTGCATACGTCCGGAAGAGAGGACCCTACGTTTGCCAGTGGTTTGGGAAGTAATCGGCGATTCCTCACAGTATTTACACGTCGATGTTGATTTGGTCACTTGACAGTTACGTTAGTGTAGTAAATATGTGGGAACTATAAGCACTGACTTGTAATTCCCTCCGGCATTTCCACTTAGGTCAACCGAAATATCGTCGTTAACATTGCTGGACCAAGAAACATCAACAACTATCCGGACAAACAGGAGATAGAATAGTCTTACCCATGACCCCCAGTGTTTCCATCCACGTCAATTGTAATGTCGTCGGTATTGCTTGACAGGAGCATGAATTACTGCCCGGACAAATCAAGCCGAAGTAATCTCACCCAAAACCCTGACGGTGGTGCCCTCCGCGATGATTATCATGTCGAGAGTTGCCAAAGCTCTTGTTGGCCGGCTGCTTATCCTAAGGAGCGATGGTTCAAGTAGCAACTATGGAAGACTTTTTTTTTTACTTGCCGCAGGGTTCTTGGCATTGACTGGTTTCTGGGTCTGGTGAGCCCAGCCCTTGGTGGTTCCGGTGGCCGTTGTAGTCGTCTGCTTAATATTGTTTGATTTCTGGCTCGGCTTCGCGACATGCCCTGTACCGGTAGGTGAAGCCCTGGAGGCACTTGGCTTCAGGTTAGACTGTTTTCCATCACTATTTTTCGGGGACTGGTTTCTAGACGACTGTGGTTGTCCATTCATATCCAGGGTTATTTTGTCTCTGGTGAAAACGTAAGGCTTTCTATTACAAGAGAAATGATTCACTTGAAGCGACTTACTGTCCGCCAGCGTTTCCGTTAATGTCGATTGAAAAGTCTTCTGGGCGGCTAAAACCTTCAAGGTGAAATAAAGCGTAAGGAGACTAGAAAAAACTGCCTACCCGGGGTGGTTTCTAGACGACTGTGGTTGTCCATTCATATCCAGGGTTATTTTGTCTCTGGTGAGAACGTAAGGCTTTCTATTACAAGAGAAACGATTCACATGAGGCGACTTACTGTCCGCCTGCGTTTCCGTTAATGTCGATTGAAAAGTCTTCTGGGTGACTAAAAACTTCAAGGTGAAATAAAGCGTAAGAAAACTAGAAAAAACTGCCTACCCAGGGCGGCCAGCGTGACGACCAGATGATCCAGTTCTTGAAGGCTGAGAGACTTTGGTAGGAGTCGCCGTATTCCCAGTGGAAGAGGGACCACGGGGCTCCAGCTCAAAGTTGGCGGGAATGGGGCTGGCATATGTCAAAGCGGCCGACAAGAGGCAAGCAAGAATGATAGTAGAGCTCTTCATGATATAAAAAGGATTCGATATGAATAGAAAGGGCGACGCTGACCAGCAGGCGAAAGGATTTTGAGTTGAGAGAGTTGAAGGTTCTGACCAGCAGAGCAGTGAGGTAGCATTGGCTCGTTTTGGGCTATATATGCAAAACAGAACGAGAAAATCAGAACTCGTTGGGCATAAGTGATTGTGGAATGAAACATTCTTGCCCGTGGTTGATAAATCCATTGTCACTAGGTGCTATCAAAGCATCGCGTGTGGACCTGTGTATGACTGGATCACTGTATGGTAAGATGATGAAAATGATGCAAGTAACGCCGGCATGCTAGAACATGACGGTAGAATTGATTATGGCCGTTTTAAGTACTAGTGAGCAGTTTCGAAACGTCCGAGGAGCCCTTTCATGGACAATGGGCCAAGACAAGAAAGAAGAAGGAGTGGCTGCGTAGGTTGGACGTAAACTTGAGGTCCGGTTTGATGCAGAGGCCATTGTTTTTTGTCGTTTCGAATTGACAAGCATCGTTAACGCGTTAATGTTTTGCGCTTTGCAGCTAGAGGAACCTATGCTTGAATCCATCATATGTTCAACAACCAAGTACTTACATCTCAGCCTCTCAGGAGTGATCTCACCGAACTTGGTTGCAGTGGGAGCGCTGATTTCATCAATCATGATGCTAAAGTATACAGTATAATAATTTTTTTTTGATAAAAAAAGACCTGAAGAAAACTCACTGACGATGTTCGTAAGATGATCCCGAAAGAAACACTTCAGTGATAATTGGACTCGTGTTCAAAAGCTGGTGGTAACGGAACAACAGGAACAGCGAGGCTTATCTTATCAAAAGATAAGCGCTAAGCAAGTCGCCGACATGCAGCACGCCCGCCTCCAGGCTTCTCCAAGGTTGTGTATCGCTACGTTATATGTAGCCGTGTAATCGTTGAACGTTGAACGTTAACCGTTAAGAGTGTTCTACTCTATGTGTCACTCTGCTCTACCGCCCGGCAACTAAAATCCGTTCGTCAAGTGCGGCTTTGCGGGTGGCAGTGGCAGTGCAATACATACAACTGACTAAGTGCCTGCTCAGCGCTCAAGCTTCAAGTCCTAGTCATAGTCATGCACTTCAGCTATACACACACTTGACCTTCCATATTCTTCTTATACAGGCTTTATTCTCTCAAGGTACGAGATAATAACCAGGCGAGATAACGTTATTCTTATGTCAGGGTTTCTTATCGCGGCAGTGCCTGACATTCGCCTCTCTCCGCTGTCCACACATAAGGAAGCACCGTTATCTTCCAAAGACCCACTTTATATCCCTCTTTCGTGTCATCATGTCTGAAGACCGTTCACAGTCCCGTGGCCGCGACGCTTTCGTACGTTTGGGCTATTTCAAGCAGGTCTTTAGCTTATGATCATCGATAGCAATCATCTGGCCGTGGTGGTTCAGGTAATATTCGTCAGGCCTCAGTTTCTCGAGACACAAGGCCCATTGACGGTCCGGACGACTTTTCAACCTCCCGAGGCAGAGAACCGATCTCGTCTTTTCTTAAGGTAGGTGTCTTATCTATTACAAGTCCTAACCTGCAGAACCTCCGCTACAGAGCTTGTCAACTGGCCGTGGAGGAGCAGGAAATATCCGTTCTCCGTCTCGTGATCCTGTTCCGGCCTCAGCTTTGCGCGGAGAGCCTACAATTACCGAGGAGCAGGAGAAGGAGTTGATTCGTGCTCGTAATGCCGCTAATACTGAAGGACGTGTATGTCATCCTATTTATACTAATTATGTGTGGCTTACACCTCTTGTCAGTTTTCTTCTGGTCGTGGTGGGTCCGGTAACATTCTGCAGAACGAGTCACGCTCCCGCTCTCGTGACCCTGCCCTTGTACACTCCACCGGACGCGGTGGTGCTGGAAATATCGCCAGTGGTACCCTAGTTGATGCCTACGTCGCAGAGGTGAAGGATGATGAGGAGAGAAAGATTCATCATGATGCTCATGAGATAGGATTGTCAGTGTTTTCCCCTTTGTATCGGTGACCGGTGCTAAACTATGTGTTCAACAGGCACTCCACTGGGAGAGGTGGTCGTGCCAATATTATCGCATCTCCCGAACCACCAGTTGAACACTTGGTCCATACACATCACCAAGGAGATTTTGAATCTAGAGGACGGGGAGGTGCAGGAAATATTGTCAGAGGATGAGTTTGATCCGATGTAGAGTAGCTCGTCAAGACATCGAGCTCAGCTTTTTGTTCTATGTTTTATATCAATAGTGTCTTTCTACGTAGCTGCTTGTATCTTCTAATCCAATGAGCGAGCAGATTATAACTGTCATGCATTCCTTTTGGAGTATCCAGGATATCATTGGACTTCGGTGACATCATAGGCTGGACCCAAGCGTACTTTGCTATCATTGTGCATTTTCAAGGTAATAAACATTATATATAAATGAAGATAATACGTTAAAGTATAACATTATGACAATTGCTCCCCTAAACTTCTTGAGGGGGTCTGAAATGTACACCTGGCGTGGCACCCGATCCAGCTCCAAACTCGGTGCCTTGGGGATAAGGCCGCGTCACGCCACCAATGCCGTATATGTGGTATTGTTCACCGACTATTTCCTTCGCGGCGACCATTAGTCGATCGAGGCGAGTAACGATACCGTATGCAGTGGACACGCCGACGCAGAAAAACCTATAATGACGAAAGTTAGCGACAATTACTGTCCAACGACAGAGAGGGGACGGCCTTACAAGTATTGCTCATCCTGTAAAGTTTCAAGTGTAAGTGTTCGCGGTAAGCCATAATCCTCCTCAGATTCTTTGTGTATGATATCAAGGCCGTGAAACGTCGACATAAATCGATCAAGTAGGGGACACGGGGATATTTGGGGCAGAGCTGATCCTGAACGCAACGAGGTTGATACCATCGCTTCAAGGTGAAGGTAAGAAGATTTACTACAAAAAGGAGAACAGAAAAACGTACTCATAACGGCGAGGATATCCCCCTGAAAGTCGGTGTCGCTAAGCCGTGTCCGTCGAAGCAACGCACGAGCCCAGGCAGGTTCCAAATGTTTGAATACAGACATAAGATGTGACAGATAGTAAGCAATTTGTCTAGACAGATTTGAGCACGTAGATCAAGAAACGCGAGACAGAGACCTACAGCTGTATGTCCCATAAATTGTGATAACGCTCTGCTGGCCATGGTCCCCGAAGTGAAAGCTGCCAACGGGGGTAAATAAACATGAACATTATACTCGTTAGAATAATGAGGTAAAATTACCTCATAGGCAGCGTTTGCACGAAGCACCTTTGAACGCAGGAGCTTGCTGCGAATAGCACCGAGACTTAAAGTAATTTCGTCGATGTCTTCAGTGTTCTTCGAGTTGGCAAAACTGACAATTGCGCAGTATATAGCGCCTATTTCACCAGAAGTTGTCGCCATGACATTTCGCTGGTAGCGTCGTATAGTTGTGGTCGGGGGAAGGAAGGACATTACGCTGGAGACATGGCATGAGCAGTAATAAATAAGAAGTAACAGAACTCACAAGGCAGCAAACACGCCCGCGGTTACGAGAACAAAACGGCGCTTTAAAGATCTATCGTATCAACCTCAAGAATGACCAACCACAAACAAGCGTACCCATGCAACTGTGAACCCAAAACCAGGCGAGCCTACGACAGTCTGAGTTACGTCCTGATAGGAATAACCGATGACCTAGATCTTTGTGAGAAATTGTCTCCGGCATACCTATGGTACTGACCAAGATGCAAGTGACACAGAAGACTATGGTGGTCAATGGCGGTATCGGCAAATACAGGCGTGCGAAGAACAAGAATGGAAAGGTCACAGCGCATACAGCAGCCAACCCATATGCATTGCCTCTTCCCGAACCGCATGAGATGTACCTGTGACACTTACAGTCAAGGAAGAAAGAGGTTGCGGGTAAAGCATGGATACATACCACATTATCATGCCGCCCACTCCGCCCAAGAACGTTGCGAAGACACGGGCAAATAGAGCAAATGTAGTATCACCCTGGAAACGCGAGAGAGACACCTGGCCCATGATGCTAGAAATATTCCGTCAGTACAGGGGGAAAAGATGCGAATAAGCTGAGCTGACAGTCCCCAGACAAAACGATTGTCTGAAAACGCGTCATTAAAGGAAGAACAGAAAAATATTGAAAAGCTCACTGTAGGCAAAATATGTACTTGACGGTAAGAAAGATGGTAAGGCGAGCAGCACTAGAAACTCAGATAAGAGAGTGTGACATAATGTGCTCATGGCGATATACCTGTTAAAAATCCAGCCTTAATGGCGAACACAATATTACCGCCCGACAACCCCGTAAGGGAATAGTAAATATACCCCAGCATAGCCTCGAAAGCATTCCGTGGAGGTAGCGCATCAGGATCACGCCGCAGAGGCATACCTAGATCCTCATTACTTGAGGGCCCAAGACCCTGGATGGTATCTGAAGAGCAGGTGGTGATTAGAGCGTTAATAATAAAAAAGGAAGGTCTAACCAGGATCCTCATCACCCACATGCTGAGAGTTGTCCGCAATCTGCCAATTATCCCACCTAAATAAACTTTGCACGGGTGTCCACAGTCGTTGGGTGGTACGTTCCTTCTCAAGACGTATCATTTCGTCAATCTGATCTCAGGAGATTATATACCTGCATGTACAGCTAACTGGCAATGCGTACGTACCATCTCTAGAGTGATCCACGCAAACTGGATGAGGTGATATTGGTATACATATGCCTGAAAGAGATGTCGATGTGCAGGGGGATCATGATCATGATCGGGGTATGCCTCCTGCTTAGGGTCAAAGGAAGAGCGGTAAGGCTCAAGAACACGGTGTCTAGGCTTCACTCAACTTTACTGAAGAAAAGGACGAAGGAAGACTCACCTCCCCTCTGTACGAAAACGTTCGATAGAAGCAGAAAACTCGTCTCGCAACTTCTGATGATCTGCTAACTGCTTAGCCCACGCTTCTTTCACCTGACGAGTCTTGAAAAGGAACTGGAGCCTGCCTGCTCGCACCCCACCCAACCAATCTTTGACCGCTGTGAGTCCATTGCGGCACCCGTCAAGAAGGTCATTGCAGCTATAGGCACGGATCAATGAAGATGATGAAAAAATGAATTCAAATGTATTGACCATTCGTGTAGATTCTCAACCATCTGAGCCGTGTACTGTTCAGTAAAAGGATCGTTTAGACGCGTCGCTTCTAGATTCATATACCGTTGCGACTCAAACACACCAACCGCATTCTCATGCCTATGGCGTCCAGGATGGTAATGCGAGAGACTGTGATGAAGATGTTTGGCTAAATTAACATTGGAACCTTGTCTTGAATGCGTCGGCGAGGGCAGACGTGACGTTGTAGGAGTCATCCGATTCTTCTTTCCTGCAGCTGCCTCGTGGAGGTCGACCGTCGAAGGTTGACGCGACAAGGCTGGTGATACAGGGGCTGAAGGAGCAGGGGTCAACGGGAATCTTGGCCTGGTAGGATCGACCAAAGAAAAGTATACGCCCATCCCGTTTGCTCGCACTGCGGCACGCCGAGAAAGGTCGTGGAATGCTGCGAAATCCAAAGGAGAGAAACGCCCGTAAATGAGATCGCTGCGGAGAAGGCGCGCTGCAGCTGCAAGTGGTGTGAGAGCGCCATCTGCCCGAGACACAGTTGCCGATATTGCACCAGCAGCATTAGGGAAGTCGGGATCGCGAGTTCCCATAGCGAGAATATCTCTATGTTCTTCGAGAGCGGAGATGAGTGGGTTTAGAACATTTGAGAGAGCGTTGGTAAAATGAGCGGAGATTGTTGTGGGGAAAATAAATATAGAAGTCAAAAGAGCGATGACAGAGTGAAAAGCGAGGGGAACAACGACGGCCTTCCCGATAAGATAATAGGGGAAAGGAAAGAGTACCGCGGTGGTTAGACAGATATCTACAATAGATCAAACAAGTGAGGTATATGTCGGAGAACGCTACTCACCAAGACAGATGCATGCAAATATGCAGGGGAATAAGTAAGGGCCGGGCCCTTTATGGGCTCGAAGGAACAGGATAAATGTGCTTCCTAAGAAAATGAAAACTCCAAGCATAACTGTTGGCTGCGTGGGGTTTAGATGGCGTAAGTACACAATATGAGTCAACCCACAGCAGCTTCTACATATTCTCCATGGATGGCTTGGACGAGGGTCACATTAAAATCGCGATTCGTGCGGAGCAGATCAGCAAGTTTGATACCGAGGCAGCACCATCTATTTCAAAGTTAATGGTGATCATAAGAGCCAAAGAAGAATGCTCACGCCCAAGTTACTGTTGTAAAAAGCATGATGAGAACCTCACGCTCTAAGACGGAGGGGAAAGGGTCACTTGGCGGGGCCAAAACCGACGCTATAAAGAGTAAGAAGAAATGAAATCGAACGAAAATCGAACGAACCGATAAGAATAAGAAAGCTGGCCTGAAGAAATGTAAACATCTTATCTTTAGAGTAAATGCACACCCACCTGACCGAAAAATTTCTGTACTCTTGGAATTACGAAAAGCACAAGTGCTACCCAAGCTGCGATTGCGCATCGGATGACAGGCTTCAGCTTTGACTGCGTGCAATTTGCAGGAATCCACTGCAGGATACTCGGCGTCTTCCACCGGAACATCTTTGTCTTTTCAACAGGTTCCTCGGCCGGTTTCTTCCCATTCTCGTCCAAACTTCGTGATTCATTCTTCTCCCCAGTCTCAACGGCTACTGCGGGTCTGCGGCGTATTCCCTCCTGCAGCAATCCATTGTTCGTTTCTAAAGGGCCAGTGTCGGCTTGTTGCATCCCATATGATGATGGTAAGTTTCGGGGTAAGTTGGCTGTGGATCGACAAGGCTTGAAATTCAAGGTGACACATCACGGGATTTTCACAACATTTTCCCACATGTCAGCCCGCTTGCTATACTTATACCCGGCTTTAGGAGTGGCTTTTGCTTTCGCGCTGTATAATTAATTGAGCACCAGCCTTCCTCCATGCCGTACAAATGGAGTTTCACGGCAAATTTAAAAACTTCTCAACTTCAAACAAACTTAACTGAGGTTAGAACAGTGTGACCGCAATGCACGTGAAACGTGACGGATGGCGATCGCACCTCATTCAATTTCGTGCGTGTTGTACACTGTAGACAGACAATGTGAGTCACGACATGACTCCTTTGCGCAACGCATATCCCCCTCAGAAACATGGAGCTATTACACCTCGCTTACGCACCATTTTTAAGAAGCTTTATGCGTCTATGATGTATCTCCGACCGCCGGAATGGGAAACGAAACTACTATTGGCACTATACAGCACACTACCGCGCCAAGAACGAGCCACACAATAGATAAAAGAATGCACCTGATGAGGCAGGATTTCGCGAATATCTTAAAGAGGGGAGGAAGTTGTCGAAGTTTCCGCTCTAATCGTGGAATGATATGCATTGATATTCACGAGTGGCACGACCAGTGAAAGTCTTGGTGTTGGAGGAGGAAGAAGGATATCGGATCTTCCGTGTTCCATGAAGGCATTTCTCTCATTTCAAGTATGCAGAGGTGTCCTAACAATCTAGGTAGGGAACGTTTTTGTTGCGATATGCAACGTTCTCCGTCGCACGGACGGCTACAAATTTACTAGGCAGAATGCCTCCTAAGAGCTTCAATATGAGCTCGAATCGAAGTGTGAGATAGCGCACCCGGATGGGCGCCTGGTTTCTTTTAGGACAGTGCGAGAATCGCCACACTGATTGATCAGGAGGCCAATATTTGATCTATTCAGGAAGCCACATTCAACAAGCGTGCAGACTATTTCGAGTTGACCTCCTGCAATCCACTGTATTTTTATGGTAGGCAGCGAGGAAGGGATTACGACAAGTGTGGGGCCTTATCGCATATTTGCAGTAGAGGATGGGGACGCGCTCTTTTCGTTATGCATAGCTGCCGCTTGATCTCGCTGCGAATCCCCACATGTACCGGTCCCGATCCATAGGAAGCTGAGATCTACACTTCAACTACAACTGCGCTCTGAAGAACATCTCGGTCTCATGTTGCGCATGACTGTCGATTTTGGATCTTAAATCTATATTTTCCAGTTAGAAACATGACAGGTAATCTTGTGAAAATAGATACCAAGAAATTCATCTTGAGCGCGTTTTTCTTTGAAGTGGGAACATTATCGACGCTACAAGGTTCGTTCGCAGCTTAGGAATTACCGTGCGCTTGTCTTCTTGTTACATTGAGGCGCACAGTAACAGCCAGGTCTGTGGTCTTCAAGTCGACTCTGTGGACGGTGGGCATGTCACAAGAAAGATAAAGAGAAGTGATGATGTGGAGGAGAGCAAAACGGTTACGAAAGACGCGTTGAACGTGGTGTGCAAACCAAACTTGTGCGCATGAATCGAGGTGCAAAGAAGCCAGACCACGAACACAGAGGTGAGCCTCGTGGTCTGGACACGAGGGGCGAGGGACACGGAAAGGAATCACCGACCGGGATTAAGAGGGATGAGGGACCTTGTTTTCGAGCTGGACGTAATACGCCAAACTGTGACTTGAGGGAAGTCTTCAGCGGGAGAACCTGAAAAACACAACAAGGAACTGATTACCACTAGATCTAGAAGAAGAACGACAAGGACCGAGATCTGGAAGACGCAAGCAGTAGCGATGGGGAAGCCTCGGCAGGTGGAAGGATCGGGGACGGCGATCGGGTATTGAAGAGTTGATTCAAGAAACGCATTGGAAGAGATATAGTCACCAATAAGAATGCATCCAGCGGAGACGGTCGATATTGTGCGTATATCCATCTTGAATGTTGCAAGACATTTTCCGTGTCCGTAGAGAATTTTAAGGATAGAACTGAAAGAATGCACTAGTAGGCCAATGTCAGCTAGTCCAATCAGCCCAACAACGCGCAGGAAATGAAAGCTTAAGGTACGAATGCTTTAGAATGAAAAAAAAATATATATTATGGGTGTAATTCGAATGTCCCTGGAGATGAATTAACATCGGGGACAGGCTCCAGCAGCCTAGGTAAAGGAGCATAACCCAATACAGATAGCAACCATCAAATTGTACCAAGATGAAAGCCAAGTCAACGTTGAAGCCCTCAAAGCAAGGAGGAAGCCAGATGCGAAAAGAAAGCCAATGTCGGCACATGCGGAGCGTGCACAGCTACGGAGTGAAGCCTGCTCAAATTGGAGATCTAGAGTTATACTAGGACATACTCTCTGTGAGTCATGACAGATAACCAAGTGCTGCACTTTTAAAATCATGTCAAGGGACAGGTCAAAATGAAGGATATGAATGACCATTGACGAAAATTTGGTGAAGGCAAAGGCAAAGATTGCAGGTTGCCAACATGCCGATAAAGCACAGGTGAACGTCGTGTGGAATTAGTAGTAACTCCGTTGCAATTATATGCTTGCAGCACAAGTCCTATCATCGGGTGATATCAGGAGTAGATCGTCGCATCGTGTCTGAACATGAAGTCTACCAGCAGACTAGTGTTAAGATTAGGCTAGGATCGAAATCAGCGAGGGCCATTCCTTGCCGTAAACCTTTCTATCTAGCACTTACTACTTTGTTCGATAGAAGAACAATAAAAGCAACTACTTGTTCGTGAACACGTAGTATAACAGCCTGGAAATACCGCGGCTCTCTAAAGGTCACTGCAGAGTGGATTGAGCATAACTGGACCACGCCAACGTAACGTAAGGACAGAGTTGCAGGTCACGTACATCTCATTCAAGGCCAGCGAACACCTCGTTTGGTGCATGTAGCAGAGTCGAGTGACGGAGTACTACTTCAATTTTGGGTACCACAAGAAGTTGATGATTGGCACATGAGTAGATTCAGTGCGCCAAAGAAGCGCTAATGATTGTCATTGTGCTTTGAAATGTTACACATACCTTTCCCAAGTCGAAATGATTTCCATCGATGCTATATCCTCTAAGTTTCAAGAGAACAAGTCATGAGTCCATTTCATTTTTGGATGACAGTTTCATGTCACATCTTTGATCCGATCCTGTCTGCTCCTCCTTTCACTTCATCTCCTCGGAAAGCAAATACTTAGGAAACGTAAAGCATGAAAGGTTTCTTTCGTTGGGGAATCGACTCTTGAGTTGATATGGGGTAAACCCAAGATAGCGAGCAAAATCTCTTTCTCTCAATTGCCTGATACCTGATACTGCAGCTATCGTCTAACTCAGTCCACTTTGTTACCTTTTCACAGGTGAATCAAGACTTTGTCTATTGTTTATAACGGTCGACGATGTCGCTATTGAAATCCAAGAAAGTACGTAACCTTAGCCTACTACATCACGAATTGAGCGATACTGAAATAGCTTGAGCATATCTAGTTTACTACACCTCTACAAAGGCCTTCTTCCCGTCTGGCTCGCAGGTCTGCTTCCTCACCTGCCACAGCAAGTTATACTGTGAGTGAAGTCACAGTATGGAAGCTGCAGCCCGGGCGTCGAGAGGGGATCCACCGAAGGCTTATGGTACGAGCCAATCCTATATGGGACTATGTGGGAGGAAAGTTTCGTAACTGGATTCTTGCATATCCTAGATCCCTGAGGCGCAGATCCACGGTCTCCTCGTCTCAAGAGCCCTTTCAAGAACATACATAAGGTAGGCAGTAACGATTTATTGTTCAACAGTCTTTCCACCACACGTTCGCCCTCTCTACGCCTCCATGTCCCTTACTCGCGTCATCCTTGTAACTATACAGGCCGTGTGTAATCACTATGCCTGCACTCCACCGAATCCTACTCCGGCAAAAGGTCGTTACCACACAGAAGAGCTCTTTATTCTACAAATAGCTCCTCTAGTCTTCAAGGTATGCCACATAGTATTTCTCTTCACAACCAGCTGTTGAATCTTATGTGTCAAACAGATCCACCAGTACTTAGTATGGACTTGCGCTCTGTTTGAAACGCTCTTCTATCTGTGCTCGCTTTCCCCCTTCCCTTCCCCCCTTCCGATCCCCACTACGACGCTTCTGTGCCCTATTCCGCCCTCCCATCCGCCAGTATACATAACACCACTTTTCGTAATCGGTGTCGTCGCTGTGGCATTAGGCACCTACATCCGACTAGACTGCTTTCGCACCCTTGGACGTCTATTTACCTTCGATCTCACTATAGATCCCAACCATACTTTGGTCACACAGCGCTTTTACTCTTATGTCAGGCACCCAGCATATACCGGATCTATCCTTGTCGTCGCCGGTCTCGCCTTCTCGCACCTCTCAAAGGGCGCGTGGATGACATCTTGCGGTCCACTCAGGGTTCCTGGTGCGGCTCCTATTGTATGGGTTGCTTGGTGGGCATGGACGCTCTGCGTTGGTATCAGCAGGGCACAGGCAGAGGACAACCAGATGAAGAAGTTGTTCAAGGAGGAGTGGGTTCAGTATGCCGTCAACACACCATGGTGGTTCTTCCCTGGTGTATACTAAGAAGAGCGATTCTCCCTCACGGTGCGTTCCATCCATTGGAATCAAACTCAGAATACTGTACTCATACTTCCATCTGCTTATCCTTCAGACTAGATTGGGTGGAATAGATTGTCCCCGCACCAATCACTTAATATCTCTCCAAAATGACTGACGCTAACGACATATGACACGATAGCCCTTCAAATTACTTCCCCATCTTTATCCTTACCCGGACTCTTTGATATATTCTTTATTTCACCCGCAATCTTTGTCGTATTCATAGTTTCCTTCATTCCACGCTTCGAACTTTGGCGCCCTAGTCGCGCCCTCACATTTGTACTTGTATCATAATGCAAACTCGATTTCCACCTCACTTCGCATGATCCCTTGGGCCACGGAGCTGAGCAAGCTAATCACCAATCGGTTCTGAACATACTCTGGGTTACGACGTGCCGTTGGTCGTAACAGAATCCCCATCGCACGTTACTCTGCTTCACGTAAGTTTCAGTCGCATTTCTGAACGTTTGAATAACTCTTTCTAGAAGGCTCCAACTATTTCTGAAGTTTTCTTGTCATGATCCATCAGAAACGGATCGGTCATCCATACTCACAAAATCCTTCCCCATCGAGGCTTGGACACAGTCACTTCGTTATAGCCTACCATTCGCACCTGCGAATCAGTTTTGAATGGATCCCGCCGGCTCAAGAGTCACCAGAGTCAAAAATTTTGACCCCGTCTTTCTTTCAAAGATTCACATTTGGGCATCTCGTGAGTCGTGTACCCTATAAATCCTCATGTCCACATGTTCCCGCAGTCCCGCTTATAATGACCTTCCATCCGCTACGACGTTAGAAGTTTCTTTCTCCTAGAGCCCGCACCAGCATCCTCCGAGCGGCGGTGGCGGCGGCGGCATGTTCCTTTGAGGGTTTGATGGGCATGACGAACCTCGAGAACCCATCCTGATGAGCTAAGAGCTCCTGTCAAGCCCCCCTCACGCCGTTGAACCCCAGGGAGTTTTGATATCGGGACTATTGGCCCGAAATTTTAGCTTGAAGCCTCTGTTTTCCAGCCAATGGATGAAAATAGAGGTTAGATGATAAGTCATCGCCCAGATGTCATTCAGATTAGGGCACCTAACTTTTCCAGTGCCAGAAGAAATCGCCGTGTTGCTCCAGTGTAATTCCAGTGTCATGTAGTCCAGTGTATTCCAGTGCACAAAAATAAAGTCCAGATTCCAGTGGACGAGTGCGCTCCAGTAAATTCCAGTAAATTCCAGTGTCCCTCCAGTGCAGTCCAGTGCATCAAAAATCGACTCCAGTGCACTCCAGTGTCACTCCAGTGTCACTCCAGTGCAGAGGTGGCTGTGCGCAACAATCATTGACGTCAAAATTTACATCGGTCAAGATATCAACTTACCTTGCTCGCACTGGCCTGCACTGGAGCAACACGGCGATTTCTTCTGGCACTGGAAAA
>JABAJV010008680.1:0-15297 GCA_018854895.1 Tricholoma furcatifolium
ACTGCCTGTCTCTTTGTTCGAGACGAATATAATGTCAATTAGTAGATTCTCTTGTGAGTGAGGAGGCTTTATTATTTTATTTCTTTTTTTGATGGTTGAACACAAACACTCATTGATCAGAGGCCCTGCCACCACTCACTTACACCACTCGCCGCTTTCTCTGTCCCTGCCTCTTTAACATCACAACGTTAGAACCTCTCCCATGCAAAGTAACATGTGTTCGATATAAGAGACAAGACTGGAATGGCGCGCCACCACCACCGTGATTCAATCCCACCTCTGTCGGCGTTGCTCTTAGTTCACGCGCTACATCCGTTGCATCTATTTCGTGCGCCGTTGAGATATCTCTGCCCCACTGGGAAGGCAGGGGTCTCAGGTTGCCATCTATAAGGGTCGCTCCCACATAACAGCACCCAAGTTTCTCCATCGTGCCCAGCCTGTCTCTATATACCAATGCTCTCCTCCTTGGCGCGATCGGATCTCCTACTACCTTTGCGGCTCCGAGCGAGGCAGTTGCGCCAGATGGATCACAGTTTACGCGTTTCACTTGATATAGAAACGCAACATTTGGCATCCACAGATAGTTTGGATCATGATAGGGTGTAGCTCATAGAGGGGATCGGTGGCAGTGATCAGTGAGTTGCTCAGCTCATTTGGAACCAGTGGCGCTGAAGGGCCGGTTGTATAGCCGCTATAGCGTTGATCTCTGCGGTTGCGTTCTAACAGAACTTTGCACTCAACTCTGAACAGGGTGCAGAAAAGCCGCTTGCAAGTGTCCAGTTTCGTCGTCGATCTTCCATAATCTCGAGAAGAAAATCGTGCAAATCGTTCGAGCCTGCCAGCGCAATCTCTCCGAGTCCCAGTTCGTCTCTCTTGGTCCCATTGATCCCTTCCTTCCTTACCGCATCATGCACTCTTACATTCTCGTCTCCTTGTTCTTTGTTATTTGCGCATATGCGATATGCCTAGGCGCCGAATCTCCTGTCTTGACGGAACGAATCCAAAATGATGCCAAACATATATCGAATGTCGCAGAACAATGGGCTGGGGATTGATTCTCCAATGGCCAGGAACGGCAGGAATTTCGATTCGACTGCGCTGTGTTTCAAGGTAGAGCGCGCCTGTTGGCATCTCATATCAACGAGGAAATCGCCGCGCAGGCCCGCATCCTATAAAAGATGCTGTCCCACCGTTGTTGGTTTCACTGTTTCACCTTCATCGCCATGTTCAGCCCGTCTCTTTTCGCCATCGCTCTCGTTCTTGCATCTATCGTGTCTCCTACCTTCGCAGCCCCAAGCGAAGCAGTTGCAACAGCATCAGGGACAACTTACCGTTGTGTGTATCATATTATTCTTGAAGCTACATACTCATTCACCTTCCGTGTAGGTGACAACGGCGTCGTAAGCATACATATTTAAGACCTACTCTATTCATGTCGTGACTGTTGGGACGTAAATTGCAGGACCAATGTACGTGTTCGTACTTGATGCATAGGGACAGCATTTGACGCTCACGTTTTTATAGGCCCAGAGGGCTATAAGTGTTGTGGACCATTCGAAGAGGGGCTAGGTGGATCGTAAGTTGCTCGATCGTTTTTATCGTTAGATCTGAAGGAACTGTTGGTTAGGTGTTATCAAACTCGATTTAACATTTGCCCTCTTTGAAGCAGCATTAATTCATACATTTGTCTACATTGTGAATGCCTGGCCATGAACAGAATACACATCTAATTTTTGTTTCCTTTTTATCTGCCGTCAATTCACTCCTGATCAACCTTGAGCCCTGTAGGCAAATTCCTGAAGTACAGTCTCAGGAAAACTGTTCAATTGCCCACTTCGTCGTTGGCCTTGAATGATTTATCTGACTGTGACTCTGCTGGCGCATTCTCACCTCTCTCTCGGTTGTGCTGACGGCCGTACTGATCCTTTCTTTCCTCCTCCATCAAGCATCTCGTGATGTCTTGTCTCCAAGTCCTATTCAGCACATGCAAGGTGCAGGATTCTCCGCTTTGGCAGGACTGTCACTGGGTATTGATTATTATCTCCTCTATAGTGCCTGATACGAAATGTCAGCAGGCAATGGAGCGTTTGGATACAGCGCAGTCGACCCCATAAGGAATGAGGAAATCACAATATAAAAGACACCCCAATCGTAATAATTAGTTCCGTTGTCTCACCTTGAAGTTCATCATGTTTCGTCCGTCGCTTTTGACCATCTCTCTCCTCGTCGCATCCATCGTATTTCCTGCCTTCGCAGCTCCAAGCGAAGCAGTTGTTGTACGCCAGACAACCTATCATTGTGAGTTCGTGTTATCCTGCAGTCTACTTGCTGATTCACTCGCCCTGATAGGTGACAACGGCGTCGTAAGTATATATATCTTATGCACCTACTTCTCTCTCAAGTCATGACTGCCTGAACGTAATTTATAGGACCAATGTAAGCCTTCCGCTTCATATGCAAGGGCGACGTTCATATATTCCTTCTAGGCCCACCTGGCTACGAGTGTTGTGGACCGATCATCCTGGGGATCGGCGGAACGTAAGTTGCTTGATTACCGTATTCGGTGCGACTGTTGGACCTTAAGGAACTATTATTTAGGTGTTATAAAAGTCCAGGCGTTTGCCCTCTCTGAAGTAGCATTGAAATCAACACAGTTCTCATGAAGTTCACGCCCTTTATAGTGAATTCTTGTACCATATACATACAAATTCTCAACAAAGCCGCTTTCAAGTACTCAGGTGTCCAACCTAACCGTTGGACTTGAATGACAAACTTACGATATATGCGGGCGCAATCTCGCCCTACCTCTTGGAGGCACCTCCTTGCCACCTAAAACGTCTTGTTGCATTGGCATGCTTCGCATCTCTGGTTTTGGCGGGGGCGAGATCCAAAATCTTACAGGTCATGTGGAATCATTGGCACTGAGTAAATGACCACTCGGGCGGCGTCACTGGTCGCATGTTCCTCTTGACCGCCTGATATGATCAAAGTAGCAGACCCTCTGAAAACACTGACTCTCTCTATGCTACTACAGATATAAGCTTTTCGAAGGACACGTATGACACGTATATCTGCTGGGGTTTGCATTGTGTGAACCCACTTCTATAAAGGGAGGACATTACACGACGAGTTATAACAAGGTTCTTCACTGTTTCGCCGTCATTCTCTTCCCGTCTCTTCTTACGATTACACTTGTTTTTGTATCAATCGTTGGGTCAGCTTCGGCGGAGAGAATTCACCATTGTGTGTATCATCTTGTCTAGTCGACAACATGCTTATTCACCCGTCGTACAGGTGCCAACGGGAGGGTAAGCCCCTACATCTCTTACCTATTTCCTCTTAGACAATGACCTTATAATCTTCATCCTTATAGGACGAATGTAGGCTTCCGGCTTCATATAAAAGCACAAAATTTGAGACACTGACGTCATTTATAGGTCCAGATGGTTATATGTGCTGTGGACCAATCACGGGGAATGGTGGTATGTAAGTAATCTACTGATGGGCCCTTGAGCGCGGAAGGGACTGAATATCACTTATAATTAGATGTCGAAAATCGGGTGGCGTTTGCGCATTCTGAAGGAGCGTTGAAATTCATCACACAGTTGTCTACATTTTGAATGCCACCTGACTCCGATGCAGAATGCAGATCTAAATCCCACTCCCTTTCAGCTGCCGTAAACTCATCCCTGGCGAAATTTCCATCCCTTTGGGTTGATTCTTGTGCTGCGCAGGCAAAAATCTCAATCGCTTTCCAGTTTTCGAGCGTACTACGTGCGTTGAACTTGCCCAATGTCTTACAAGTTATACGATCCTCAGTGTGGGTTCAATCTCTCCGTATGGGTGACTATTGACAACATCGATCCCTCGTCCTTACTACGCTAAACGTCTCGTAATGTCTCACCCCTTAAATGGCCCGAGTCGGAGTTGGCCTCCATTTCTCAAGCAGTTGAACCTACGCAAACAACGCGGTTGAGTCAACATTTCTACCCCGCTGGAGAAAACATTCTTTCCCAAGGATATACGACTCTAGATGCCGTGAGAGGTCGCAACGAGGAAAACACCGTATGGGTCCGCATCTTAGTATAAAAATGCTCTCACCGTGACGACTTGTTTCACTGCTTCGTCTGCATCATGTTCAAGCCGTCTCTTTTGACAATCGCTCTTGTCTTCGCCTCTATCGTATCTCCTAACTTCGCAGCACCAAGCGAAGCGGTTGCGCCAGAGATAATCTACCATTGTGAGTATCATGTTATGTTGGAGTCTACATACTTATTCACTTTTCGTACAGGTGCCCAAGGCAGCGTCGTAAGCACATACATTATCTTACTTGAACTTCTCAGTTCGTGACTATTTTGAACGTCGATTATAGGGCCAATGTAAGCCCGTGTACTTGATATACAAGGGTATTTGACGTTTACACTTCTTGTAGGCCCATATGATTATAATTGTTGCGGGCCATTCACAGACGGGATTGGAACGTAAGTTGCTTTGATTTACAATTAGAACCGTTGAACGTTGAAGGGGCTGCTTCCAGGTGTCGTGCGCCAGGCTTGTTATGCCTTGATTGAAATGCCATCGATATAATTGCGATTTGTTTTCGCACCCAATGCTTTACCTGACCGGAATAAAGATCTGATTTCTCTCCCCTTTCGGTCGCTGTCAACTCTGTCCCTGTAGAGAATTTTGTTGTGGTGTATATGCCAGGCTGTCATGATATTTGACTGGCAGATCTCGTGAAAGTTTACGGCCTTCGTGGCCCGTATTTTCATTCGCTTTACTTGGACAATGTCAGGCAATGTCCACTTTTCAATTGACAACACTGATCCCACAGGACTATCGCACCTTTTGTTTTATTGTGATAAACATTTACAGCGTACCTTGACACACATATCCTCCGTCTTGAAAGGAACATCATTGGAGAGCGTGGCATAATCACATTGAATGACCGCAAATAATGGTCCCATGTCACTACGGAAGGCCAGTCGTCTCCTATATTTCCCCAGTTCATGATGTGAGACACCCAAAGACAGTGGAACCTCCGAAATTGGCGCATTGTTAGATTCGGAGAAATAGGATACACATCTATCGGATATTGTCATGTCTGGGGTTCCATAGAACAAGGCACCCTACAGTTTCTCCTCTATAAAACACCTCTGCAACAAGTTTGCTTTAGATCCATCTTCATCATGTTCAGCCCGTCTCTTCTTACTGTCGTTCTTGTCCTGGTATCTATCGCTGCTCCTGGTCTAGCTGTCCCAAACGAAGATGTGCCAGCTGCCAGTGTAACTTACTACTGTGAGTGTCATCTTATCTGGCGCCTCATCTCATTTGTGATCTACATACTAATTCACATGTCATGTACTAGGTGACAATGGCGTCGTAAGAATACATACTTTCAATACCCATTCCTTCTGGTCTTGATCGTTCCACCGCCAATGACTATAGGACGAATGTAGGCCTTCCTCTTGGTATAAAAGCACATATCGTTAAAGTTCTGCGTAGGCCCAGCTGGCTATACATGCTGTGGACCAATCGAATCGGGGGTCGGTGGAACGTAAGTTGTTGAATCACCTTATCTGCCGGAACCCGTGGACTCTGAAGAAACCATTGTTCAGGTGTCTTGAGTTACAGTCGGGGGATGAGTGCCCTTTCTGAAGTAGCGTCGAATTGTAACAGTTACCTACGTTTTGAACTACATCACTTCAAGCCTCACGTGAAGGGGAAACAGATATGTTCTAGTGACAAGTACTTAAATATCACGGGCCTGCAATTTTTAATTTGAGATTGAATGAGATGAGAATCAATCATATTGCATAAATTCAAAAGACAAGCATAGAAAGATAGATGTACAATCATAAGAGCATAGTGAGGTGCATATAGGTCCGAAGCATAGAACTGAATCTTTAGTAGGAAAGCGCTCCACATCCGATCTGAAGCGTCCAGATGTTCCTTTCTGCGTCTACCAAGACGAGTTCTCGGAGACGCATCTGGTGAAGCTTGCAGTTTCCAGCGATACGGGTCCTTATTTCATTCTACCGGACCACTGTCAGAAAATTTCATTTAAAGCCTGGACAAAGGGCTTACCGAGAGACCTCGATACCACCAATCAAACCTGTCGGCCAGCTGCCTCGCGAATTCATCGATGCACATCGGAGTCACGCCATCCGCTCGAACAAAACTGATATCGTATTCCATCTGAGGACAGGACGGAGTTGCAGGCTAGAGTGTATCAGGGAAATTGTACATAAGCTTTATGATCCACGCTCACATCGAGAACAAGACGGCCCCTTGGGTTTTTGAAGGCTATGTCGCGGTCCTTTGTAGGTATAAGGCCGTATTGTATCGGACATCCTGGCCCGTATACTCCATTTTGGGGATCATTCAGACACTTGAGGATGTTGGCACCGGTGGAGATTTGTTGTTTGTCATAGAATTTTGCAAAGCGGCGGGGATTGTCAAAAGGTTGATATACAGTGTTCTGTACAAAGGGGGATCCGACGCGAGGGCAGTCAGAAGGCCTTGAGGCTGGCCTGATAAATGGCAGGGGGTCCAACGCCGGTCGGCGGTGCATCATGATGATGAAAGTAGAGTCGCAGATAGAACTTTTGAGGGGTCGCAGGCAAGGCTCGAAAGGTACTTCTCAATATCTGCCAGCGACTCAGTTTATATATAAAGAGGACCAGTCAAAGCGATGCCGCCAGGGCCGGAAAGACGCTTTGAATAGGTCAATTTTCCATACAGGCTTTATCAAGGAGGTCAAAACAAAAGTCATGGCCCTTTATGGTGGCCATAGCTACAAGTCATGTTAAATGCTCCTGCACTGAGTTATGACCAAGGAACTGGCCCTTGGGAAATCGCGACTCAATGGCATCGTGTAGCTATCACGGAAAATGCACGCCTCGTGGTGTAGGCGTCAGCGTTAGAGATGCAGTCTATAGCATGAGAAACCCCCATAGAATAATCGAGGCTGAGGCGAAGAGACAGTTTGCGCACAGTTGCAGTTGAACCTGGTCCAAGCAGCAAGACATAGTAGTAGTTACGGTGGCCATCCATAGTGACAGCTTTAGCACTGATGTCAATGATGAGTCAGCTTCCCATCCCTTGCTTTACGCCACGACCTTGTAACGTCCATGCAAATAGCGTCCAGGATCATCTACGGAACTGCTTGGTACCTACGTTCCCATTGGTATCGAAAGGAATAACAAACACCAGATGCTAGGAAGAAAGAAGAAACGGCCAGCCTAGTTGTCAAAGCCGTCCTCCAGGGCTTTCGTGCAATCGACACGGGTGCTTGTCACTGAATATTATCATTCTGATATCTTTTGTTAATCGGGCTACTAGCATGTCAACCAAAGCATTATCGGTGAGAACTCAACGACTCTATGTTCACAAGGAGTCAGACTGAGTGCGCGGTCAGGGAGGACCTCGTCGGGCAGGCTCTTGAGGTTCTACAGAAAGACCACGGCATCAAGCGCGAAGACATCTTTCTTCAAACCAAGTATACTCCAAGGTATCGTTGCGACGACCGCGTTGACCTTCCTTCAGATATACACCCATAACGGGTCAAGATACCAAGCAACCTCTTCCCTACAATCCAAGCGATTCCATCCATGACCAAATTCAGTCCTCCTTCAAAAAGTCTCTGATAAACCTCGGGACAACCTATCTGGATAGTTATCTCCTTCACTCTCCTCTGAAGAACCTCGAGCAGACTCTCGAGGCATGGCGGGCATTAATGACTTTGCAGGACGAAGGAAGGGTCCGCATGATCGGCATCAGCAACGCATATGATCCTAATCTTCTCTACGCATTGAGCCGTGAGCGGATGGTTCAGATTGTGCAGAATAGATGGTGTGAGCAGAACGCCTGGGATAGGGACGTTTACAACTACTGTCGGGATAACAATGTCATGTATCAGTGAGTTCAACTGCTTCTACTTGGCTCAAGCGATCATGACTTCGAATACCAGATCATTCTGGACGCTCACGGGGAACCCGTCTCTCCTTAAGCACCCTGCGATTGTCGCGATAGCGACTTCCGCTGCGTGCACGCCTGAACAAGCCATGTTTAAGTTCGTCCAACGGGAAGGGATCACACCTTTATCCGGTACGACTTCATCCCTACATATGAAGCAGGACCTTCACGTGCATGAATTGGATGTTCCTGCGCTTGACGATGAATCGAACGAGCATCTTAAGGCCTTACGGCAGTTCACTTGGAGTTAACTGTTGATTCCCTCTCAAGCAGGACTTCTTGCCAGGGAGGGAAGATTCTCGTACTTAGATATCAAATGACGCTTGACCTATTTACTTTTAACTTGTTGCATTTCTACTTCTGACGTGTCGTCATACACAAAGCAAAGCAGAACAGCACGAGTAAATTCACTGACTCGTGTCTTGCAGGAGAGTTTCGCTAATCATTTCCCAATAAACAGAGACGCAGCGCCCGCATTAAATCTGGTGAAAGATTATACCCAAGATTATAAGGAATTAGTATTACTGCGATCCAAAATCCCCCCGAAGATTAGAGTTATTTTCCTGAAAAGCGCACAACAGTCAATAAGCACGACTTGAAAAAAAAAAGACGACTTTGCAAGACCACATACCGATATCGGGAGCATCATCGCCTGCGCTTCCCCACTCGGCACCTGCGGCTTCCGACAATCCGCTAACCAGTGGTCCTCACCACAATTCGGACACGGCGACGAGGGCTTCGTCAACTTCTTCATCGTCCGGGGGCACGTCCCCATGGGCGCATGGTGGCGATGACACTTTCTGCACAGTGGGAGCTGATTATTCTGCGCGCGGCCCTGCGCGTCGACGATGCAGTCCTCGCCCGCGTGCCCGTGCCGCCCGCATGCGGTGCAGTGCTTGTCGAACTTCTTCGGGGCGATGTTCAGGAGTTTGTGGATCGCGTGCCACGGCGGCTGGCGGAACGCGGCTGGGAGCAGGGCAGGCTCGCCGTTGTATTTGTACTCGTAGATCATCTCGGCGTGCCCTGCTAACCGCAAGTCGCGCGGCGTGACGCCGGGGATTTTGGCGGGGTCGGAGGGGGAGATCTCCTTCGTACGCTTGGCGCTGTGTGACAGTAAGCTCATCTGTACTACCACCTTTCCGTCTTTCCAAGATAGGCTGAGGCCGTCGGGGTGGTGCTTGAAATCAAAATTGAAAGGGAACGACTTTTATTAGAAAGGTTCTTCGAGCATGAATCGACTCCGAAGACACACTTTTTCTTTTTTCGCGATGTCGCTGATCGCGTTCACAAATTCCATGGCCTTCTCCCACGTTTTGAACGTAAAAGCCCTATTACATAGGACGAGGCCCATTGCATTCGGCGTGTGGTGACGCTGGAAACCTATTTCCCAGCCTCGTTCATAGAGGGGAACGACATAATCCGTGAACTCTTCTATTTTGATCCAGTTGTAACCCAGTGCATTTATCGGAGGCAATGAAAGAGGTTTCAAAGGTTCTACTACGTCCGTGAGTGAGCGTGATGGCCGGATAGGTGGAATATCACCACGTACTCTTAGTGGCTGCCTCTGCATCGGCTTCTGGTTTGACTTGGTCTTTCCCAGGTTCAGGAGATGCCTTAAGGTTATTCTGAGCGACTAGATTCCAGGACACATGCACCATTGAATAAGGCTGAAAACCTGAAGATATCATATGACGCACCATGGGCACCTTCCGCTTCTTTTGGTCTTTCTTCGCCCCCCAGCTCGAATTCACAGATTTCCTCTCGTATATTTTCGGCAGACGCTTCAGCAGCGTCCAATGGAGGGAAATGGGAAATAACAGCGTCTGGCTTCGTCACCTTTAGATACGCGCGAGCCTCTTGCATCAGTGCTTCCAGGCGAGCATCAGCGGTCGATATTGTCGACGTGCCCTCATTAGAGGAAGAGAGCGATTCATCATGAGACGGAACACCTTCACTGTTTTCAGAGTCGGCCTTTAGGGGGGATTGGCTCGTAGCTGTGGTTGAATTTAAACGAGCTAATGCATGGCGTCGAGCGGGGTTTGGGAGGGACGAGCGAGGGAATGAGCGGAGGGTGGCTCTTGTGAGAACGCGTAAAGTCATGGCGGTGGACGGATATTTGAAATTTCGGTCAAGTTGTTTGTCACTGCGTCATCAATTCACGCGTTGTTTGCGTGCTACCATCTCCCAAGGTCCACGTTCTATAGCCAGCTATTGATAATGGGGCTACAGATAGACCAGACGCGTCTGCGACGAGAATTGTATCTGTCTATGGCCCAGGATTATATGCCGTGTCACAGCTTTAACACCCGGAATGTCACTCGGGTCTAATCATCTGAAGATGCCAGTATGGATTAGGGCATTATTCTCAATTTATGAAGGAGCGCTCTGGCTGGACGTGACAAAAATCAATTCAAAATGACAATCGCGAGACCATCTATATTTCATTTTCCTCGAATCCCAGGTATACAAATCGCCCTACTTAGGCAGCCAACGACTTTGGCAAGCCATTGGCCCCAAGTAACGCCTCCTCTGACCCAAGAGCCCTGGGACCGTCGCCCACCCTCGTGTGGATCAAGCCTTTCACAGCACCCACCTCGAACTTCTTTGCAACAGCCGCATTGAATCCCTCGACCGTCTTTCCTTGAATTTTAGCAACATCAACACCCCCAAAGAGCCCAAGGACATCTTTGAACGAGCCTTCGCGTTGGGGGAAGTAGCCGACGATGAGCTCCACGATCTCTTTAACGTTCTCCTTGAGGGTATAGATGACCGCGTTGGGGCCGGCGTCGTACGTGTACGCCGCCTTGTATCCCTTCCCAGCAGCGACGCTGACGCGGTTGTACTCGACAATGAGCGCGATGATCGTGCGGCTGACGTCGTTCATGTAGAAGATGGGCGGCTCGGTGTCGAGCGCGACGGCGTGGAACTGGTTCGAATCCGCCATCGTGATCTGCGCGAAGGTGTCAAAGTCCTTCTTGAGGATGGCCTCGGAGATGTCTGCCATGCGCTTCGGGACGACGTGTGCGATGCGGTGCTGGAGGAGGGCGGAGGTCTCGACGGTGCGCTGCATGCCGCTGGTGGAGGAGGTGCCCTTCTTGTCGTCGGAGACGACGCAGATGAGGGCGTGCATGTCTGGCCAGTGCGATTGGGGCGCGACTTGCTTGGCAAGGGAGTCAGAGCCGTCAGCGGCGGCGCCTTGCTCCCAGGCGACGAAGCCGCCGTAGAGGGAACGACAAGCGGAACCCGATCCTTGGCGAGCGATGAGGGAGAGGGTAGAGGGGGAGACGGGGAGGGCGTAGAGCTGGGCAAGGGATGCGACGAGGGCTGCAAAGCCAGAAGCGGATGAAGCTAGACCAGCGGCGGTGGGGAAGTTGTTGAATGATGCGATGTGGACATGATAAGATGACAGCTAAATGGACCCGCGTCAACCAAGCCCTGAGTTTGTGGTGGATCTGCATCGTTACCTTGGGCTCATTCGGCTGTTTATCCTCGACTTCAAGCTTGCGGAGACGTTTCATCTCGGCGATGCACGTTGACATGCGTCCACCAGGCTTGATCTCTTCCTCGATACCATTCAGCCATAGTCTGTCCTTTTCAAACGAGGGATCTGCGCGAGATGTGGTGGTTGATCGCAGATGGTCCTGATCAAGGGTAACAGAGAGCGACGAGTTAGTGGGGAGTATGAGCTTGGTGTCGCGCTTGCCCCAGTATCTGTGTTCTGGATTAACATTGGCAATAGAAAGAATTATATTCCTACTTTATGCAGGCAATGTTGACGGGCGCAGAGGCGGTAGCTTGATAGACGGCCATGGTGGTACGATAACAAGAAATAATTCTCGAACGACGCGAATTTTAAATCCTCGGGCAGTTGACAATGATCGATTGACTCAAGCACCAAGTAGATTTCGGTTAGATTGATAAGTCTAACGCTAGTCGTACCGTCTATACACCGCTCTACACCATTTATTGCCTCCTCGCTGTTGCCGACGATGATCTCGAAAATGTCACGTGGATGATGCTTAGTCATCCTTCCCACCATTGGTGTCCGACGCGGTCTTTGTACTCATCGTCCATCACAGCGCCCAAGACCCCCTTGCCATCGCAGACACCGTTATACTTTGACTTTCTTTTCTTGCCTCCGTTGCGGCCCCAGGTTACAAGCATCACAGCTCATTGATGCGATGTACTACCCCCAGCAGTCACCCGCTATTGCGCACAAGCTGGCGAACCACCATGAACAGTCTTCGTGGGCGCGGCCTCACCACCAGGTAATGGGTCCCCCGGGATCACAGCAGACAGTGGGACCACCTCCTCCGTCGCCGGGCTATGCGTTGTACACTAATGGCAGTGTGAATCCTATGCAACACCATCCGCACCACCACCCGGCTATGCCTATGCAGCATCACCATCACCAGAATTCCCTCACACACTACCCTTCTCCAACAAATGGCCATTCTATGCAGCCGCACGTCCTTTCTCAGAGCTCTCCAGCCACAGCCTCAGGTCAGATAATGTCGGCACATTGGCAGCAGCAACTTCTCAAATGCGAGGTCCTTTTATTCTTTATTGATCAATTCCGATTGTTTCTAACGTCTTTTTAAAAGATGGTCCGTTCATCACGCTCGCCATTTCACCGGGCTCGTGCAAGCGCAATGGCTTCTCGTACTGTCGCAAAAGCAGCCATCCCTATCACAAACCCAAACTTTGTCAAGCCACCGTTAGAAACAAATGGTGCAACGGAATCAGACCCCTCCGATTCTTCTCCTGCCAGCGTGGCCGCCGCTGCCGTCAACCACCCCTCTTCCACAGTGGCGCCCATCAAAGCTCCTCGGCCGACCTCCATACGCCCTCCAGAGAACTCTTGGAGCTCCCTCGACATGGGTGGCCTCAGCATCAAGAATCTTCCATCAACATCCGGCCTCTTCACCTTCACCTTCCTCATAAACCTCTACCTCAATCACAACGCCCTCACATCCGTGCCTCCCGAGATCTCAAAGCTGCGCCACCTCGAACTTCTCGACCTCTCGGGGAACCACCTGTCGACCCTACCTCCGGAACTCGGCATGCTCACGCAGCTAAAAGAGCTCTACCTCTTTGACAATCAAATCGCGACCATCCCTCCCGAGCTCGGCACCCTGCATCAGCTTAGGACGCTCGGAATCGAGGGCAACCCACTCGATTCCGCTCTCAAGCAGTTGGTGCAGAAAGACGGGACGCCGGCACTCATATCTTATCTTCGGGACTCATGTCCGGTGCCAACACCCCCGCCGGAGCGCGGGTGGAAGAACCTCCTTTCTCCCGCCGAGGAGGAAGCAATGGAGGCCGATCCGTACACGGAAACCATCAGCGTACTGAGCTACAACATCCTATGTGAGAAGTACGCGACCGAACGGCTGTATGGGTACACGCCTGCGTGGGCGTTGACGTGGGATTATCGAAAGGAGCTCGTCCTCACGGAGCTCATGAACCACAATTCGGACTTTTTGTGCCTCCAGGAGGTGGATATCGCTGCGTATGAGGATTATTTCTTGCAGCATTTGAAGGGGAACGATTATGAGGGTTTCCATTGGCCAAAGTCGAGGTATAAGACTAAGAAGGATACTGAGCGGAGGCAGGTGGATGGGTGTGCGACGTTCTACAAGGCATCCAAGTGCGTGGCAGTCTCTTTTATCTTTTTTCCATCTGCCTCCTTTACTTTTCCCCATCAATTGCTGCGTTCGGATGCCAGTGCTGACTATGTCTCAGATACAAGCTTGTAGAAAAGCAACTGATCGAGTTCAGTGCCGTGGCGATGCAACGACCCGACTTTGAAAAGACAGACGACATGTTCAACCGTGTGCTCATCAAGGACAACATTGCGATCGTGTGCTTAATGGAAGACAAGCGGACCCACACACGATTCATCATCGCAAATGCCCATCTCGACTGGGACCCTCTTTTCTGCGACGTCAAGCTCGTACAAGTCGCGCTCCTCGTTGACGAGATAGAGAAGATCGCGGCGAACTTTGCCAAATATCCGCCTCCCCCGCCTCCCGCTCCACAAACGAGCGGCAGCGACGAGGCAGATCCCGGCGGCAGCAACGACATCGACGCCTCTGGTGCATCGGCATCCGCGTCAACATCGAAGCCTCCACCACGGCCAGCACCGCACTACACAGACGGGACGAAAATCCCGCTCATTCTCTGTGGAGACTTCAACTCCGTCCCTGAATCAGGGGTCTACGAGTTCCTCTCGACGGGCCAGCTGTCCGCCACTCATCCTGATTTCCTGTCGCATAAGTATGGACGGTACACGACGGACGGGATGCGGCATAAGCTGGGCGTGAAGAGCGTGTATGCGACCCCGGGAGCGGGCGAGCCGCCGCTGACGAATCACACGCCGAGCTTCCAGGGGTCGATTGATTATATTTGGTACTCGAGCGCGAATCTGGCGGCGACTGGAGCACTGGGTGAGGTGGACAAGGGGTATTTGGAGAAGGTTGTAGGGTTCCCGAATGCCCATTTCCCTTCAGAGTACGTCTTCTCTTCAGTACACGCATTTTGGTTGAATCCGGCATGCTGATTGCTCTTTTCGTATTTCTTCTGTAGCCATGTGTGTATCACTGCTTCGTTCCGCGTGAAACCGCCGCGAGAAAACCTACCCCGACCACCGCCGCCTACATTCTCGTAGGTTCGTAGTTTGGGTTGTTTCTGGGTGCCCCGTTGTGTCTGTGTTGTGGCACGGACATTGGTTGCTTATCTTTTTCCGATGCTATTTCATTGTCAAACAATTCCGCGAGCCCTTTTCTCGTACCCGTACTTACAACGACCGGTGTATCCTGTGCTACCGAGTTTCTATTCTTGTTTTATCCCGTCCTTCTTTCACTTCCAACGTGTTGTTTAGTCTATATAACAAGTTTTTTTCTTCCACTCACTTCAGTTTTGTGTTCTGAGCTTGCGCCTGGTTTTCTCTTTTATTTTATTTGCATTACTTTTTCTGCCCAGAACCCCTTTCATTTTATTTTTCTCATTTCCTGTCGTTTGCTGTCTACCCTGCCATCCCTCTCTCATCTCCTGTCCTCACTCACCCTCCTGTGTCGTGTTCAAATAGCATCTACTCCTCAGTCTAGTTTGTGTAGCACGTTAACGTTGTATGGCTCTCGTCGCATTGATCAACAAGAAAATCAATCTTTTACTCTCAACTGTCAATTGCCACCAAACGATCGCTCACGAGAGCTGTGTATTGCGCATGACCGTGACCTATATAACACCAGCTATCTCCACAGGTGCCAATTGGGGTTGCTGCCGCTGATTCAGAGCTACGGTGACTTCTACACTGCT
>JABAJV010008680.1:15372-28502 GCA_018854895.1 Tricholoma furcatifolium
CTGACCTGACAATCGATCAACGCTAGCTCCGAGTCCTTGAGCCATGTGTTCAGGACTTCATCAAAACATGCCCTGGAGTTGTTTCAAAAAATGATTTTCAAAATTAATCTGCAGGCTTGAGGCTTGGTAGCAATGAGGATACTATCGATCTCGTAGTCAAAAGAAACGGGAAATAACACCGGACTTCACTCAGCCACCAGCACAAGGCCGGTTGCATCGATGGAGGAAGACAAAGGAGGGTAAGTACCTGAATTTTCTTTGTTCACCTACGGGAGAAAAAAAGCTGATGCGAGTAGATCGATAAACGGGTCTATATATCTTCGTCCCTGTCAACTGATCACAGCGGTCCCGGCGTTTCTTGGTCCCGGAGACCTTGGGCTCAACTCTACCCTTGTCCTCAGCGAGAATAGACAAAGAGATAGGTGTATATGCGTTTATGAAACAATTGCAGAAGGTGGAGGAATGACTTCCGACAGCCGCTAGCCACAAAGCTAACTAAGAAGACAAAGTGGGCGCCACTGCACGGGACTTGAGGTCTCCGATTCGGGTTGACGGGGTCACGACCCACGGCCTTGTGGCTTCGACACATTTTCAGGAGCACTTTTATTTCTATCCATTTATTCATCAGGTCGATGCCAAGGCACCATGACTATTATCCTTTCCAATATAAACCCCACACTTCTTACTTTGGGACCCTCTCTACTTCACAACGCGACGAGCTCGAGGCTAGACCCGGACGAAGTGGACATTGAGCTTAACGCCTGGATACGAGGATACTACTTCAAGAGCTCTTTAGGACCAACTTAACGCGTCATACATCTATCCCGCACAAGATACAGATATCGATATCATGGCACACGGAGAATCGACGCGATTGCTGGAGAATCCCAAGGTTGAGAGAGGTGAGGACAAAGAACTTGTTTTCGATCTCCGAGCGCGTCATAATGTTTCGTCTTTCTTTCAGCTTTAACCGAGCGGAGGCTTTTGCGGAAACTTGGTATTTCCTTCTTTCTCTTTGGCGTCATCACCAATGGTTTGTCCGAGTCTGGATACTTATCAGTTCCTATGAGCTATCAATCTAATCATTCTCATCACGGTTATTAGTGCTGTTTGTCATTGTGCTGTCGGCTGCACAAGACCTCCTCCCACCTTCAATACCAAAAGGCGTAATAGCTTTCTGCAATGTCGCGCCTGTTTTGTTCATCAAGTTTGGCTGGCCCTATCTCCTCAAGGGCCGGATACGATACGCGAGGCGTTTGAATGCTTGTTGTATGATTAGTTTCTTTGGGATGCTTGTAAGTCGATTTGCGCAAACTAGGAGTGCAATTCTTGACGTGTTGTGCTCGAATAGATTGTTGCAGGGTCTGAAAGCCTGCCCATGAGACTTTTGGGAATCGCCTGTGCAGCATTTGCCTCAGGTTCGTTCCAATACTTGCATTGCAAGTGCCACCGCTTTGACGTCACAGGCAGGTCTCAACGAGATGACCTTTCTTCAACTATCAACGACATATACCTTACCAGCAGCAGGAGCATGTAGTGTCATGTAGGTTATGCGATAATTCTGCTTATATTAATGAACTTAGATGGTACCTAGGTATTTCGCAGCAGGAACAGGAGCAGCAGGTCTCATCGGAGCAGTCCTATGGTGGGAGCTTCGAGGTTTGGGTATTAGGCTTGGTGTAGGACTTTCCTCGGTACGTTTTCCTAATTCTTGGCGGCACAACTCATTTCAAACATGACCCTTTTCATAGATTCTGCCATTCATAGTTCCAATCACATATTACCTAGTCCTTCCCTGCAACACGGACTTTTCTTGCGCCCTATCTTCTCCCTCTTCTGAAGATGATGCGTCCTCAGAGTTAACCCTCAAACCGACATACTCCAACCACTTCAGCGAGGAACACTCCATAGAAGAAGGGGGCTTTCGCAAGTGGAGCGTTTCACTCACACTTGACGACAAATGGCGCATTATCAAGCCCTCAATAATCAAGTACATGCTGCCTGTCTGTGAGTCGTCATTTGAAATCGTTGATGATTAGCTCTTGCTAACCGACTTTTATAGTCTGTGTTTACCTAGTAAGTTCAGTTTTTTTCTATGCAATATTGAAACGAGACATTAATATGCCGATTTTTCCAAGTTTGAATTCACCATTAATCAGGTCTGTAGGATTTCTCTACGATAACTACCTGAAAAGTCGCTAATATTGCTTCAGGGTGTTGCGCCGACTCTTATATACCCCATCCCTACACCCCAAGAACATCCAATCTTGAGCATGTTTATCCACTCTCTTCGTGACTACTATCCCTTGTGGCAGGTGCGCCTCCGTCTTCGTTCTTCTATACCTGTACTTACTTCTCTCTTTTCCGCCCTAGCTTGTATATCAGATACCTGTATTTCTATCCCGGTCCTCCATATCTCTTGGATTTCCCCCACTTCCCTCGCGGCTTCTCGCCCTCCCTGCGATCACACAAGCCTTCATATTCGTTGTCCTTGCCTATGAAGCTGCTGTCGGCATTTTCAACGAGTCCTCTAGTGCCACAAGCATCTTGATGGTCTTTTTGCTTATCAGCGTTGAGGGAATTTGTGGTGGCCTTGCATAGTAAGTAACATCTTCCGTCTTTTTCAACCACTTCTGACTGATGTATATTGTACTAGTGTGAATGTATTCTACCATATAAACCAGGAACCCCCAAATCCAATGAATGTACACGATCCTGAACGCGCTAGCCAGGAGAAGGAATTTAAGATAGGCTCTATCGGCTTTGCAGACTCGAGTGGCATCTTATTTGCATCCCTGCTTTCGGTACCAACAGAGCTGAAATTGTGCAGAACACAGGTGAGGCGGGGGAAAATGCTGTGTAAAGCCTTATAAGAGATGCAAGGGCTCTGTACTACACACCACATTTGTAATTTTGAATTGACATTTAATACAAAATATCGTCCATTCATTGATCGTAGATGATGCTACCTAGGACAAAGACATCCATAACGAAGTCTGTATATTTGCACATATCTAAACGGAGAGATCTTCTGGCAAAGACAGATCGCTAAATACGTGAGTACAAGGGCATGAACGAAAGAAGTGAAATGAATGTCGAATAATGCATCGAAAAGAGACTAAGATCGGGTTCCTCGCATCATTAAGCGACGCTCATGCATTTCAATGAATGTTCTTGTGTAACTATGCGGGGAACAACCTTCAAAAGGTCAAAAAGGGCCTAACTGGGAATTGAACCCAGGACCTCCTCGAAGTGGCGCAACACCCTAACAAGGAATCATACTACTAGACCATCAGGCCACATTATGTAAGGAACAGCAATGGAGTTAGCTCTCAGCCAATAACTGGACGCAGGGCAATTGCAATGAAATGGTTGAATCATTTATGTTCTGGAATTGGCAAAATTTTCATCGATAAATTTCCTTTAAAACAAGAGTTGAAGCTGCTGTGTCACTGTTGGTGAAATTGTAGCCTTCGAATCTGACTTGTCTACGCCACACACACACACATATAGATATATCATACATGTCCCGTTCTTCCTAAACCTCGACCCTTGGTAAGAAAATCTTTGGTGAGTTCCTTGGATAGTCGTGGTGTGCACAACTTGTACTCCAGGCTGATGCGACTGACATCAACATCTTCCAGTTCAGTTGGCAACTGCCTTCTGACCTCCTTCTTCAAGTGCGTCTCCTCGTTGCTTTCTACATCTACTACAAATAATACATTCGCTCCTTTGTCATGAAGGATGACGAGACAGCAAACTCTGACAATAAACACAGGGGTGGAGGGGCGATAGACAAGAGAGTTGTGCGGAAGAAGCTCGCAGGACATACCCCAGAAATCGTCTCATAACCACTGAAACTGCGAAAAGCAGATGGAGGAACGGCTGCAGAAAGTTGAGCAGCAGCTGATCTCTCACCGTGCAGATATCCTGGAGCACAGCCACTGATTTATCCCAATCACAACTTCCAACGCGCGTTCTAAGTTCACCTCGGTACCCCACGCGCCTTTCCGCTTTCAACTCTTCGTCTCCTTCCAAATTCTCGCCCGTTATAAACATGTCTACTGGCGTGGAGGAACGCGCAGACAACGTTGTGCCTTTGGCTTACTCGATCGTGGGGTCTTCTGCTCACAGTGGACAATATGTTGCAGAGAACATTTTGGTTGACAGGAGCACCGATCAGTTGAGCAGATGGAGTGGAAAATCTCAGAACAATGCCAACCAATGGATTACTCTTCGGGTTGAAAGCTTAGCTATTCTCAGTTGCGTTCATTGGTGGCTATATGTTGGTTCTATGAACTGACGCGGTACTTCGTTATCAGAAACTATCACTTTTGGAAAGGTGCGTTATTGTACGACTCAGTCGCAAAGATAAGGGCTGATTTATGACTCAGTTTTACAAACGTATGTTTCTTACGATAGTCATTTGCGGAAGACTGAGGTTGATGCTGCAATTTAGCTCATCCATGCAACATGAAAGACTTCAAATTATACATTGGTCTAAGCGAAGACCACATGAGCGAAGTTCTCCACACTGGGCTTAAGAATGACAGCGCCCCGGAGACATTCTCTATACCGCAAGTCAACAATGCCGGAACACGCTTTCCAACACGATATGTCAAGATAGTTCCAATATCGTGGGTGTTTTTTCAGATGATTCGTCTATCTTGCCAGTAAGCCAATGATTATTACCTAGCGCACACGGGCCCAGTTTTCACACGTCAATATGGCATATCTCTCTTGCTGGAATAGCTGACGAAGCATATGTGGAACGGATCCGACAGAAATACGACGAGGTTGGTCATTAACGTTTTCAGCCCAGGATCTCCAATGACTGGTATCTGAAGTATCGGGAAACCATCGTACTTCGCCATGTGCTCAAGCACCTCCGTCAACGTCGTCTGTTAACACCCTACGAAACCATTCTTTCTCGTTCAAGTCTTCAGCTTGAACATCCCCTTGTCACAAAGCTATACGAGAGCGTAGTTTTGCATGGCGATTGGCAACAAGCCGAGCATCTTCTCTCCACAATGTCGAAGACGAACTTATTTGATTCCTACCTCCACGACACCCAACCATACTCTGTGTGGAAACGGCTACACGGTACAGACCCAGACGGCGATGTCCCATCCCCTCGTGGCGGGCATGCAATGTGTGTGGATCCTATCAATGATATGATATATCTGTTTGGAGGTTGGGATGGCGAGAAGAGCCTGGACGACTTCTGGGTTTACAGTGTCAAGGACGACAGATGGCGTGTCCTCAGCCATAGCACATCGAAAGAGAAGAATGCTCCTGGCGCACGTTCATGTCACAAGATGGTGTTTGATACGAAGACTGGCAGTATATATCTACTTGGAAGGCTTAGTGATTCTGACTCTGCTGGTGCAAACGCGGCACCCGACAAAACACCGATGCCCCATAGCAATGGGGACACCTCTGCCTCTCCCACTCGCGCATATTGCTCGGAATTCTATCGTTATCACACACGAGGCATTGATAATGGCCAATGGGACTTTCTATCGTTCGATACGGCAGTACGTTTCCCCATGATTTTTTTGCGATGCGCCTGCGCTCATGAATTTCAGTCTCAAGGTGGCCCTCCACTGATATTCGATCATCAGATGGTTTTGGACAGCGAGGCTCAGATCCTGTACATTTTTGGTGGCAGGGTAGTTGATGGCGATTGGGATTCTATCAAGTATTCTGGGCTATACAGCTATAACATTCGGTTGAGCAAATGGAAATTACTGCAGTACGTCTTCAAATATTTTATCAGTCGTTATCCCATTTACTGATAGACTGAACAGGATTGCCGATGCGTCTGCTGTTTCTCCATCTGTGATCCCATCTCGTTTCGGTGCGCTTCATGCCCATCATCTGGTTTAGGATGCTGAAATTCCAAGCAGGACATTCCATGGTCCTGGAACCTTTGTCTCGTACTCTCTACATTTTTGCAGGTCAACGAGACGACAAGTATCTCTGCGACATGTTCGTGTATGATATAGCCACAAATACCGCAACCGAACTGTTTTCGAATTTTTCCGCAGTAGGGGGACCGGAGTCGTCATTCACTCAGCGTGCTGTGATAGATCCTAGTCTGGGCGAAATATATGTGTAAGTTTGCTGTTCGTTTAAAAGTATTTCGTTGAATAATCTCTCCAGCTTCTGCGGCCTGACACGCAATCAACAATCGGGTGCCATCACGGCTATTGCCTCAGATGCGCCAAATTGGATGTTCTCTTATGATTCAAAACCGGGAGTATGGACTCAGATCCTGTCGCAGCCACCGGTTTCGTCGCCCGTAGGACATACACAGCCTGAAGAGCATACCGAGGAACCGCATCCCCGCTATGCTCATCAAGTCGTGTACAATCCTCTCACTAGAACGGTCTTTTTGCATGGCGGAAATGTGGGTGTTTCGGGTGGGACAGAACATGGTGGGGAGGAAGGTCACAAGGAGGAAAGGATGGACGATCTTTGGCAGATGACATTGGTTAGGTATGTCGTTTCTTTAGATTTGTCTTCTTCCTGGATGGGACTCAAATGTTCCTAGGGCTGGTGCAGAAGAAGTCATTCGTCGTGCAACGTATCAACTGCGACAGCAACAGTGAGCACTCTTCTTGTTTAATCTCACATCCCAATTCATCGAACACCCTCAGGTTCCGTGAGATGTGCGAAGATGAGGCCCCCATCAAAGCTCTGAATTTTCTGCAGACACAAGTTTCTGCCGTCGTCGACCACAGTGACATTAAAGAAACGGATACGTTCCGTTCACTTCTCACACACCTTCTATCTGCAGGCCCTCCATCTCCATCTCCATCTCCATCTCTACTGCCTCCCAAGGATGGAGGAGCGAAGAAGTCACCACCTTCGCCAGCGAAAGAAAGCGATCACAAAGATGTGGAAGGCGATGTGGATGAGGCCGGTTCGCCGCCACGCAAGCGCTCCCGTTCCCGCTCGCCTGAGCCAGACTCTGAAGTGGAACACGGTATCTGGACCAGTATGCTGGACGAAGATTCGGAGGTCCCAGCGATGCCACAGCGCGTCAACATGAATACACTACTCGGAGAGCAGGATCCACGAGAGCTTGAACTTCGCCATTCACGTTTTGGGGATGCTGAAAAAAGGAAGGTATCGGCTGCACGATTCGCACAACGCACTGAGGTGTTTGAGCGGTTGCTTGCTTTCGTGTCAGTGAGCGACAAGCAACCGTCTGGATCCCTTCTGGATATAGTTTGCCTCAATAAATTCAAATCGTAGCTTCGTTCTGGGTGCTGTATGCTTGTATTATAAGGTCATTGCTATCGTGTACACGGATAACTCTCTACTTCAATTGATTCTGGATAATGTTCATGCCCTCAGACAAGAAAATAAAGTTCTACTCTCGAAATTATGATATGGCAAGTGGGTTCACAATGATCTTATGGAACGCGATGCTTGGCGGTCGTTGAAGCGTATCTTACAAGTGAAAACTGAACAATATTTGTGTAACTTGCAGGTGGTTCACAACGGTAACATTGATAAATGCGAAATTGCGCACCATCGCTCGAACAGACGGCAAATCTGTTGTGTCATACTACATTCTCCTGCTCCTGCGCCTCCAACAACATTGTCATTCAAGACCTCGAGTCTACGAAGGGCTCGCCGTCATATCGCCGTCGATAGGTTGTCGTTCAATAGCTCGATTACAACATACTAATCGTCCAGGTTTATGGCGCTTCCGAATTTTGCGTATAACTGGACTTTGAGCGCTTTCATCTGCGTGTCGCAATCCTCGCTGGATGATGATAATGTCGATATTCGGTCATTGACGTCCGATAGATCGCTTTCGAGGCGTTTTTGGGCGCGGGATAATGGCATGTGCAGAAACGTTTCGCCGACTTTGTATCTGCAGACATTGAGATGTGAGCTAGGGGGAAAGAAATCGCGGGCGCTAAGACGCACAAAACCAGTTCATCTTCATCTGCGAGTTCAAGTTCCGTCGATAGATCGTCAAGAGCTTCTTTTTCTTGCTAGATGCATATTCCCGTCAGATATCGCCTCGACCAGCTTAATACCATTAAAAACCTTGAGTTCTTCAAGCTTTTCTTCTAAGTTGCGCATGCGTGTATTGAGCTTTGAGAAAGTATTGATGCGCTGTTGGTCCTCTGTATTGCATGTGTAATGCAGAATTAATATGGGAAGTACTTGTATAATCAGTACGAACCCCAGGTAACCTCCGCCGCATCATCGTTCTCATCCTCCTTTCCAAGCTGAGTCCTGATTGAGCTATCGAATGCGCGATTTCAGAGATTGTGAAGGGCATACCATTCGTAGACTGCTCATGATTGTTCTCAAGAATAAGATTGTCACGGCCGTCACTTCCTCTGAATTCCAGGAGCACATGGACGCAAATCTGGCGCACGTGATTCGGGCGTCATTTAGGACGAGACATCATGATGCCAGTTTGGGTGGACTCTTTTCACGCTCCATTACCTTTTGGCTACCATGTCCAACATCCGTGCCAGGGCTTCTGCACTCGTGAAGACCCCATTAATTTCTCTAGATAATGCCAAGACGCTTCTTTTTGTTTATGTTGTTTTTACACAATCGCTCAAGGTTCAGCGACATTTGCGAGCAAGAGGGATTTTAGCATCTGCTCGGGAACTGTACACGTGGCTTGCTCAGGTTAGTTTGAAGCAAAAGACGCCTGAAAACGTAGCTAAATTATCTACTCAGCGTATTATATCGTTGTTGTTGCGCCTTCCTTCAAATGCATCCAAGGTTAAGACCCAAATGAACCGGGCCAAACTCGACATCGAAAACAAACTGGTACCGAAAGGCGCTGATGTTGTGCGTCACCTCTCGCTGCCGGACAAAGGGCAAACGTTAGAATGGATCTTTTCGCAAATGGATGTCATGGACACTGAGCTTGGGAATCACACGAATTGGAGGCAAGGGAAACTCTCTGGCGCAGTTTATCGTATGTCACTTGTGAATCCATATATTGTCGCTCACGTCATTGCTATCAGACGGTGGAGATGAACTCGAAAGGGTCATTGTACGAGCTTATGAACGCTACTGTGTCTCCAACCCTTTACACCCTGATGCCTTCCCGGCCATTCGAAAGATGGAGGCAGAAATTGTTTCCATGTGTCTTAGGCTGTACAATAACCCCGATGGTGCTGGCACCATGACTTCCGGTGGTACCGAGTCTATCATCATGGCAGTGAAAACGTACCGAGACTGGGCAAGGACAGTCAAAGGAATAACTGAACCCGAAATGTACGTCGGGAAGCTTCTCTTTCGGGTGGGTATTCACATAAACTTTACAGGATAATTCCATCATCAGCACACGCTGCCTTCGATAAGGGAGCTGCTTACTTCAAGATCAAGGTTCATACCATCCCAGTCGATCGAATAACGCGTCAAGTCGATTTGAAGCGCGTCAAACGTGCCATGTCAGTATTTGTTTACCCTTTCTTTTCAAAGACTCTGTATTTATGCTCAGTGATCAGCAATTCGAATACTATTATGGTGCGTCTCTTAATGGATTGTAGTTCAACCACGCTGATCATTGCCACTACTTAGCTTGTGGGTTCCGCGATCAACTTCCCTGACGGGAACCAGGATGATATCACTGCTCTTGGAAAACTTGCCTTGCACTACGGAATTGGCCTTCACGTTGATTGTTGCCTGGGAAGTTTCATCATGCCTTATCTCGAAAAGGCTGGTCTTTCTGGTGGCGAGAATGGAAAGTACAAACTCTCTCCTTTCGATTTCCGTGTTCCTGGTGTGACGAGTATAAGCTGTGATACACACAAGGTGAGTGTAAACTTTTAACAAATTGTCTCTCGACTAACTGGTTTGTTAAGTATGGATTTGCCCCCAAGGTCAGATGAGTTTCCTAAATCAGTGTCTGACCTAATGCCCTTGTAGGGCACCTCTGTAATCATGTACCGCGATGCAGAACTCAGGACTCATCAATACTATGTTAACCCTAGCTGGTCTGGTACGGATATATCTGTTCTTTCCGGACTTATCGAATGTGCTCAAAATAAAAAGGTGGCGTATATGCCAGTCCAAGCCTATCCGGATCACGGTACGCACCCCGTTGCACTGCTACGCCAGCGTTTTTGGCGGTATCTGACTTGACGGCGTCAATAGTCCCGGCGCCTTGATTGCAGGAACGTGGGCCGTCATGCAATACATGGGCGATGAGTAAGGAATTCTCATGATATACATGTGCACGCCAACTTTTCTCTTTGTCTTCCGTTAGGGGCTACCTTGAATCTTGCCGCTCCATTGTTACAAGCGCACGGACGATCGCGAAAGCAATCACCGAGTCCATTTCGGAGTTGTATGTCCTCGGCTCGCCGCCTGCCTCTGTCGTTGCTTTTGCGTCCAAGCACCCTAAGGTGAATGTGATGGAGGTCGGTGATGCTATGGCGGAGCGAGGGTGGCACCTGAACGCGCTCGCTGATCCACCAGCTGTTCACATCGCTTGCACGGTGCGTCTCTATTGCTTCTCGTTCTCGTTGGTCACTCTTACTAATGATATGCATACAACCATGTTCTGGTTCTCGCATCTTTCTCACTATTCCTTTCCATTTTCTACGATACTTTCTCTCTCACGAAATTGGGGTTGTGGATACTTTGACAACAACAAACAGCGCCTCACAGTCTCCATGGTCGATACGTTCATCGCAGATCTCAAAGATTCGGTGCGCGAGGCGAAGATTGCGCCGTCTGGGAAGGGCACAATGGTCGCACTGTACGGTACGTATCGCGTTTTTCGCTCTATCTTCGGACAATCGATAGCGCCTGTCACTCTCAATCTTTTGCATGCATACTGCCGGTCTTTGGTCGATCATGAGCGCTTCCATGTTAGGAAGGTCCTCGTATCGAGGGCGTTAAGCACTTCTGAACGTGCCTCTTGTGGGTGGTTTTGGCACGCAGCATGTGCTTAACGGTGATCGGCCCTACTCGCCCAAGTTGCCCCCCTTTTGCCCCATCCATCCGTTTTTTCCCTTTTTTCCCTCTGAAACCTTACATCTTTATCTTCTCTGCATCTTCATTCTCTTCGCGCCGAAATCATCCCGAGGCACCCTTTCGCGTGGGCGGGATGCTTATGTTTATCGCGCTTATTTTCTGCCCTTGTGGCTTGCACCCCCATTTGAGGATCTTATTATCAATTGCCTTATTATCAATTGGCCATGCTTAACTGACTCATATCTCACGCAGGCTTGGGAAAGTCGAGCGCAGTGGGACCCTCGATGGTCGGTCAGCTCGCAACTGCCTTTTTGGATGCACTCTATAAGGCGTGAAGGCACCACGCGGTGATGTAGATGAATGAGATTTGGAAGGATAGGTGCATCCTTGCTTTGTACGATATTATCTCGCCTAGGTTTTTCCTGATGGGCCCGTCTAATTATGATCTTGTAGATGCATATGTACTTCCAGTCGATAGCTGTCTCATAACGTGTGATTTTATGGCTCATGGTCCTGGTAAGAAGGGACAGACAGTCTTCCCAGGAAATGGCAGATGATATGAAGAACTGGTAGCCGACCGACGTAACCCACTTCGAAAGTGCGAGATTTTGTGAAGAAAGCGTTCGCGTGCGACGTACGCGGTGACTCCATCCTCGGAAACATCCTGCTTTCCCGCATCTGATGGAAGCGTAGGCTTTGAACAACGTTTGCAAGACACAAACGAGTCAAACGTTGGTACACCCGCCAGGACTATCATCATACCGACGCAAACCTATCGAGAGCGTGCTGTGCTGCGGAGGCATTTTAAAGATTAGATATCGCCCTGCGTTGCGGACCGTAGATCCGTCTCATGACCATATCTGCGAGATTGGACAACGGGCTGGCAGGATGTGACCTAGGCTTGCGCAGGCACAGGAGTGTTGCACATCTGGTGGTGAATACACGCCGAAACGGAAGATTCTGTAACCGAATCGGATCCATCTCCTGGGATTCAAGGCGTTCTTTCCAGAATTTCCAAGGTCTTACTGGCAGCCCTCAGTACGACTAGAAACAGGGTTGTTTCGTTGCTGACACTGTGGCGCGATTTGCGGTAAGCACTAATACGGCAAGTTAGGACCTGATGCACAATGTGCATCATCATTAAGGGTGCCTTCGCTCCATTCGAGGGAGCCTTTTTGAGGGAAGCTTCTAAGTATATGTGAGTCCTTTAGGCAGATGATAACCATACGTAGCTATTAATGCTCTGCGGAACCGAGAGCAAGGTAACCACAACGTGGGACAAGTCTAATATGCTATGCGCAGACTGTGAGAAGGTAACCTTAAAGCTGTTGCCGCACACACGCTGTCGTCTGTCGCAAAGTGATTGTTGTGCTGTGACTTGAATACATACAGTCGAATCTGTTATAATGCATAGCCCTTCGTGGACGCCAAAAACTATGCATTACTACAGAGTATGCATTATGACAGATGGATTTAGCAGGGATTTAGCACATTATGACAGCTATGCATTATGACAGATTCGACTGTACTACTGAATAGAATAACAGTTCAAAAACGTTTTCACGTGTGGTCTCATGGTAAGCTGTAGCTATAGGCTGTGTACATTACCCAGCGCTTCACAAGAAAAGTTGCACACTTTCATGGCCGGGAATGATGTCACTGACTCATGGGAGGTTTCTCGGAGGAAAACGGACAAATTTTGAGTGCTGTTTCTCAGGTATTCTATAGAATGGATGAGCGTCTCTGCGTCTGGAGTTTTGATGAGCTACAGTATGTATCCTGTTAGTACCTCGTTGTAGAAATCGTCGTAGGGGATCCAGATTCGAGCTGCATCGGAAAGGCACGGCCGATATACGTTCACCTTCAATTACCGGGAATCAGGATCGGGCATGAAAGCTGTGCCCAAAATAAACGTAGACTTGACCTCCGTATGTCGTATCGATCGTATCACAGGTGTGCATATGCACTAAAGGGCACGTTTTTGTTTCAGGATAAATAAGCACGCAAAATACTGTACAAGTCTATAAACCAATGGATAAAACTATTTGGAAACCCTGTTTCTCATAAGGGACCAAACACAGGCGTGCCGAAGCTGCCGACACCTCGCCTGACGACCTTTCAGGTATCTGCAATAGCAATTATTCAGAATTTTATAC